>CM056498.1:31213004-31395082 GCA_029783415.1 Anisodus acutangulus | reverse complement strand
GAGAAGGAAATAAAGACACCTATGAAATCTAATATGGAAAATGTTGAAAGTAGTAACAAAAGCATGTGCTCAGAAAAGAAGAATGGCAGTATAACTTCAAAGATCATGAATAAAAGGAATACAAGCAGTGGGGGCAAGGTACAAAATCATAATAAAAACATGATAAAAGGAGGAGTGGAGAAGGAAGGCAGTCCACATAATAGCCACATTGCAAGCAAGGGAGCACATAATCATGAGGTGATACAACAACAACATATTGAGGCATAGAGCAAAGAAAGGGAAAATGAGGACCGACCATATCCTCCAGATATAGAAAAGGTGTCAGAAACACAAACAGGAGGGCATGTAGATACATGTAAGGGGTAAATAATTCAAGAACGTGATGCAATTAACAACAAAGGGCAAATAGTGCATGCAGAAATCATCACTCAGCATAAGAATATGGTAACAGAAATAGATATCTGGATGTACATTCAGTGGCACACAATTTTAAAGTAGTGGCAAGGGAAGGGGATTTATCACCCAAACAAATGGAGAAAGGAATGGGAAGAGGGAAAAAGAAACATAATCAGGCAATCACAACTGGGAGTGTAGTTCAAACTAGAAGCACCATTAATAAATTTAATAATCTATGATGAATGCAATCATATAAAATATTAGATCTATTAATACTATGGAAGCTTTCCCAAGACTTATTCAAATGCATCAAAAATATCACCTTGGCTTTATTAGGTTACTAAAACCTTTCTAAGATACATACAAAATAGAAGAATATAGGAGAAGAATTGGTATGCAACATGCAGTGGTGAACAATTCAGGCAAAATTTGAGTGTTCATAGATGATCAAATAGTAATGGATCATATGCAACATCTAACATTGGGTCTAAAAGTACAAGGATCACAAGAGGAGTTAATTATTTTAGTGGTCTATGCAAAATGTAATAAGACAGAATGATTGGAACTATGGGCTTCATTTGAAAGTTTGGCATCCACTATAACAATACCATGGATGATTGGGGGAGATTTTAATGTTATATACTCAGATGAGGAGAAATATAGTGGTCTTCCAGTCACTATTTCAGAGATACATGATTTTAGAAGGTTTATTCAGAATTGTGGAATAACAACCAAATCTGTAATGCAAGAGGGAATCCACCATGTCGATAAAATAAGAGCTTTGTCTTGAACTTGTTCAAGTATAGTTCAATTGTCGCCTTAAACACATCTATCCCCATGGATATTTATTAAATTCAGTACTCTTGATCAAATCAAAGTACATCATATCAACAAGTTTAGTCTTCAACGTAGCAAACAAGAAAGTGTTTACAAAATACAAAATTGCTTTCTTCACCGCATCAACATCGAACTTCCAACACTTTTTCATAAAACTTTGTTCAACCTGAGACCATGTAATATTGACTGAACTCTTAAAATACTTCTTCACCAACCGACTTGGCAGTATTTTGACCGTGATAGATGTACCGCATTTACATTTCAATCCAGTAATAAGAGAAAATTCACCCAACTCAAAACGCAGCTTGACACCATTCACCAAAAAATGCAATGCATAATCATCCAAGCAACGCACCTCCCTCATCAGCAGATTGTGCAACAATCGCTCTTGCACCATGATTGAAGGCATGTCCAAACAATACCCAAAATAGGTTTCTCTAAACAATGCAAGCTGCCTAGCCGACAACTTGTCATGCAACTCATTAGCAATATCGCAGTTGGTGTTGCAGTCAATCTTTGGTTTATAGTCAATATCCATCTTGATACAAAAATCCCCAACCTACAAACACAAAAATTATACAAAAGAACACATAAAAAAATAGCCCTCATTACTCTATCATACACATATACCATGTATCAGTACTATGTGATGCCTAAATAGTATATCATATATACTAAAAGAGTATCAATTACATACCTACTCTTTAAAAAATTGATACTCCCGTTATATATAAATATACTAACATGGTATCGTAGAGAAGCAACTCATATACCTTCAACCACTAATTCCTCTATAATACTCAATCACTATTATATACTATCAGAGTATCACAACACCTTGAAGATTCATCACTTCAAACACACATAGACTATTAACTGTACCGACAGAAACTACATTATCTACAACTTTGATTTCACCATATTTTTACATAAAGTATAGAAATTAAAGGTAACAAAAGACAAAAAATAAGTTACCTTCGTATCATCAACATCATCGGGTGTTGCAGGAACTGTATCAGGTGCTGTTCCAGAAATTGATTCACAAAGAAAATCTTGTGATTCAACTGCACTTTTCCTTTTCTTTTTCACATTCTCATCGTCTGAACCATCCGCCACGACTTTTTCCTTCCCCTTTCTTTTGACATTGTCAACATCTTTATCGGCCACTGCTTCATCAACCTCGTGTCGGGTTTTTGGGTAATCACATGATTTGGGGTCATCCTGATTCAGTTTAGGTCTACCAACAGAAATCGACTACGAATCATCAATGTGCAATGAAAAAGTTTGGCCTGACATCGGTGACGAAATAGACTCTTGTTTACCTACACCCTCATCTAAAGAATCATCAAAATCAATCAAATGTTGAAGACGATGGCCCCTCCATCGAGTTGTAACGTGCTTTTGACGCATGCACAGAATACAAAAATTACACACTAAAAGACTTTGAAAAATAGAAGAAACTACTACTAAAAACTTAATTAACGTAAAAATTTATATGAAACAAACGGTTAAAACATTAAAGAAATGATAAACAATGTTAAAAATGTCACTTTTTTCAATTTCCACCACACCGCAATAAACAATGATGAAGAAACGTGGCAAAACTAAGGAGAGATTGCGTCGAATTAGGACTTGGGCCACGCGGAAATGGGATCGAAGAAGATCGCTTGGGCCGATGTGGGAGAGGGACAGGCCGCGTAAATAGTTTGGGTTGGGCTAGGCAGAAAGTGAAAATAGTTTGGGAGAGGATAGGCTCGCGTAAATAGTTTGAGTTGGGCGGATAGTAAGTGTAGTTTTCCCAAAAAAATAACCTATGACCTGCCCTGGCCCATTTGAATTTTTCAAAAATGAAGTTTTCCCTGCCCCGCCCCATTTAGATGTTCCCCTGCCCTGGCCCGAAAGATATTTCTTTCTGTTTATGTTTCGGTATGTTTTTAGGATTAGCAGACAATTTGGTTCCTTCTTGAAAATATATTTTCCACTTTAATGTATATTTAAAATTTTGGAATTGAAAACGATTTGATTCATTTTTTAAAATGTATTCTTCTCTTTTATATAATCTAATTTTAGGAATTGATGACATCTCGATTCCTTCTTAAAAAAGATATTTTCCTGTTTTATCTAATTATGAATTTTATGAATGTCTTTTTAACTTTGAACATAATGTAATTTTATCTCCGGAGTGGCCGGTTCATTCTTTCTCAGAACCAAACCCTCTTCAGGTTATATTTTTAGTTCTAATCCTTATTGTTGGACATTGAACAAGTCCATGTTTAGCAGTTTTCTCCCTTGCACTGCTAACTTATCAAGTAGTAATTGACTTAATTAGCAATTCAAGTTGAAACAAAAAGTTGATTATAGAATTGCACTCACAAACTGATGGTTAATCCGTTCATATAATTAGAGCCTATTTCGCATAGCAGCTAAAAACTGTTTATTTTGAGAAGTATTTTTTTAAAAGTGCTTTTCGAAAAAATATTTTTGATGAAAAACAGTTTTTGTTTGGTTAATTTATTTGGAAAGTGCTTTTGATAAACAAATTGTGTTTGGTTAATCTTCTTTAAAAAGTATTTTTGAGTGTCAAATTACGAAAAGGGACAAATATCAATAACCGTACACTATTAAGATTATTTTATAGAGAGAAATATTTTAAATATCTATGTCAAAGACTTTAAATAAGTTTTTACTTTTATATAATTAAAATTTTAAAGTAAATATTAAAATTCAACACAAAAATACAACATAAAATAAAATAAAGGATTATTAATTAGAAATTAATGGATTAATAAGGGATATACTTGATAAATATATTTTTATGGTAGGACTATTCTTGTCTTTAAAAAAATAAATTTTTTGCTTCTACTTTTTTAACCGCAGAAAAACTGCTTCTGATTCTGCTTAAAAATTATTTTACTAATTGCCAAACACTTTAAATAACTAAAAAAAGTGCCTTTTCTACAAAAAAAAAAACACTTTTGGCTTCAAAATTACTTGGCCAAACAGACTCTTAATTTCGGGATTTGATCGTATTGATTAGGGGGTTGACTTTGACTTTGACTTTGACTTTTCCTTTAACTTATCGAAATGACCCATTTAGCTCACTATAAGGAAAGTAGAGATAAAGTTGTCACCATTTTGCACAAAATTATATGGGAAACTATTTGGCAAGTATAATATCTCTAGCTAAGTTCGTACGTACACGAACCAACAAAATGATTTTTCCTTTGCAAGTGTGCTGAAAATTCCCCAAGTAAGCTTCACGCGAATTTTGTAGCCGATTGTTTCATGATAATTTACTTAAGAATTTTCGTTATTTGGGAAATTATCTGAGAATTTTCGTGTTGGAATTCACCTGGAGATTTACCTAAAGTGTGTTTTTTGAATATAGATTTTATTTGCGGATTTACCTGGAGATTTACGTATAAGGAAAGTACTGATTACATGGAAAATTTACTTGGGGATTTATTTCGCAGCAACAAGATATCATGATATTACATGGGGAATTAACTTGAGATCTTGTTGCTGCCGTTTTAGCTGGGAATAACTTTTTTTGGAAAAGAATGTAAGTGCCTCCTCCAAGCGAAATAATTACTCGCTCATACACCTCTTAATTTCATGCCCCTAAAACTATTTACCCGAATTCCCCCAAAATTATAACACCAACATGGTATCACTCCGTCTCTTATATACCATGATTGTATCACGGAGCACTTCTTTCATTTTTTCAATAACACCCATCAACCCTCTGTGAAACTCATATGGTATATTATATAATGAAAGACATCATAAAGGATCATGTTCATTTATTCAAAAAACACACGTTCTCAAAAAATACATCTATAATATCATCATCTTATATACATATACTGAGATAGTATCATGGAGGACTGCTTCAATCCTTCAATGGGACACCCCTCAGTCTTTCATAATACCATCATAGTAAATACAATATACTGAGATGGTATCATGAAAAACTACAAACCCTACCCTAGTCGCCGATACACCTTTTCGGCCGCCACCTTTTTTCCACGTCGGCACCTAGCCCACGTCGGAACCCTAGCCGCCGACCTCTCTCGGCCGCCCCCTCTTTTCCCCATGACAGAACCCTAGTTTTTTTGGCCGTTCTCCCTCCATCTTCCTCATAAATTTCCTCTTTCATGGCTGACAAAACCAAATTCCATCCGCCACTTGCCGTAAACAACATAAAAAACATCATCTCTGTGACTCTTGAGATGGAAAAGGGTCAATACTCCTCGTGGGCGGAGCTTTTTAAGATCCATTGTCGTGTTTACGAAGTTATCGACCACATCATCCCTCCCACGCCGAAGTCCACAGACGTACTATCAGCTTCGACTTTTGATGATGCACTCTGGTCTCGTTTGGATGCAGCCATCCTCCAGTGGATATATGACACGATATCTAATGATCTGTGGCACACCATCATTGAGACTGATGCCACTGCTCGCCAAACGTGGGAACATTTGGACAATATTTTCCACGACAAGAAAACTTAACGAGCGTTATACCTTGGAAATCAGTTCAAACACGTTTATCAGGATAATTTCCCAAACGTGTCTGCCTATTGTCAAGAACTCAAGATGCTTGCCGAACAACTCTCCAACATCGGTGCACTAGTCACTAATCAGCAATTGATCATGCAACTTATTGGAGGTTTGAACGAATCCTATGACGGCGTTGCCACCATCCTTCAGCAATGCACGTCGTTACCTCCGTTCGAAGCTTATCTTTGAGGAAACCCAAAAAATCAAGCGCAACACCGTCATGGACCTCCGCCGACGGTAGGGCCTCACCAACGCTGTCGGGCCCTCTGCTGATGATAGGGCCTCACCAACGCTGTTGATCCCTCCGCCGACGGTAGGGCCTCTCGGTCTGGCAACTAGAACCGTCAGTCAGAGGACCCGCAATAGTTCACTTCCTCTCGTAACAACCGCCAGAGCAGAAAGTCTGACCAGAGCCGTGGCGGAAGAAATTTCGACAACAACGGTGGCGTGAAGGGGCAGTTCCCGCCGGCCGAAAATAGCCAGCAGCGACCATGGCAGTGGAATCAGCCTCCGCCGTGGGCCGCTTGGGCCCCACCGTTATGGGCCTCCCCTCCTTGCCCATATACGACATCCTTGTGGACTCCACCTCAGAACCGATGGCCTAACCTGGCATATTTGGCCCACATCCACAACATGCCTACATAACATAAGCCTACACAGCATTGACATTGAGGCAACTATGAGAACAATGTCACTCAACACTCTAGATATGGACACATGCGCCACATCTCACATGACGGCATCGTAAGGTACTCTCTCATCTTATTCTAGTTTGAGTAATTTAAATCAGAATATTATTGTTGGTAGTGGACAAAGAATTTCCATTCGTGGTTTTGGTCATTCATCCTTATCCCAACCACATCCACCACTAATCTTAAAAAATATCCTCCATGCCCCTAAACTCATTAAGAATCTAATCTCCGTGCGGCGTTTCATAATTGACAATTGGGTTTCCCTAGACTTTGATCCTTTTGGTTTTACTGTAAAAGATTTTACGACAGGGAGACGAATAATGAGATGTCACAACACCGGAGATCTCTACCCTATTTCAAGTGTCGTCAACAGTCCAGCCTTAGTTCCCTCAACCTTTGCTGCTCTTTCGTGTTCCTTATGACATTCT
Source organism: Anisodus acutangulus (assembly GCA_029783415.1). Taxonomy (NCBI): domain Eukaryota; kingdom Viridiplantae; phylum Streptophyta; class Magnoliopsida; order Solanales; family Solanaceae; genus Anisodus; species Anisodus acutangulus. The sequence continues at coordinate 31,388,167 of CM056498.1, read as the reverse complement.
GGATTAGGACATCCGGGAGACTCTGTTTTACACTCCCTTAGGAAAATTAATTTTATTAATTGCAACCGTATTTCTAGGACTCCTATATGTGAATCTTGCATTTTTGGAAAACATGTCAAATTACCATTTTCTGCATCCACAAATTGTACTTTAATGCCTTTCGATATCATACATAGTTATTTGTGGCATCCCCTATTTTGAGTGCGGTTGGCCATCGAAATTATGTGTTGTTTTTGGAAGATTATTCCAACTTTCTATGGACTTTTCCAATTGAAAATAAATCCCAAGTCTACCCCATTTTTTCTTCATTTAGTGCTTTTGTAAAAACAAAATTTGAAAAGAGCATTAAATGTGTTAAATACGACAATGACAGGGAATTCGATAATAACCAATTCAAACTGTTTTTCTTCAAAAACGGTCTTACATTTCATTTTTACTGCCCTCACACATCCTCTCAAATGGTAAAGCTGAATGGAAAATTCGAATCATAAACAACCTTATTCGTGCCCTACTTGCTCACACCTCAATTCCCCCTAAATTATGGCATTACGCACTCTCCATGGCCACATATATCCTAAACATAATCCCAAACAAGTCTCTAGCTCAACGGTCGCCCACCCAAGTTCTGTTTCGTAGGAACCCCTCCTACAAACACTTGCGTATTTTTGGATGTCTTTGTTACCTTCTCCATCCGACCACTCACAAACTCCAACTCCGGTCTTCCCCGTGTGTGTTTCTGGGTTACCCTGCCAATCATCGTGGTTACTTGTGCTATGACTTATCGAGCCATAAAATTATTATTTCATGTCATATCCTATTTGATGAGTCCTAATTCCCCTTTGCCTCTCTACAATTGCCACCTCGACATTCCTACGACTTCCTAGATGATGGTCTAAACCCTCTTCTAATTTACTATGTACATAGTCCGCCATCCTAGACCCCGACACCCACCACTATGCTTCTGCCGACGATGGTCCGGAATAGCCCGCCTCAGGGTGATTCCGCAACCACCTCTCAGCAAACCGAGGTTCGGCTAGCCAGTACCGTCACCCCTACCTTTCCTCCTCTTCCAGACAGTCCCGCGGCAAACCTCCCTCCCATCCTGCATCCCGAGACACGCTCTCGGACCATAAAAACCCATGCCATGCATAGAATTCATAAACCTAAATGGTTATTTAACCTATTTCTTTCAGTTGTCCCTTCCCATGTCCTTCGAAATCCGAAGGATGCCTTGTCAGACCTTAATTGGAAAGCTGCAATCATTGATGAATATAATGCTCTTATTGATAATAAGATGTGGGACCTAGTACCCCGTCCACCTGATGCTAGCATTATTCATTCTATGTGGATTTTTAGACATAAAAAGAAATATGATGATTCTTTTGAGAGGTTAAAGGCTCGTCCTGTAGGTGATGTCAGGTCTCAACAAGTGGGAGTGGACTATGATGAAATGTTCAGACCGATCGTAAAGCCCTCAACCATCTGGACCGTCCTCAGCATTGCCATATCCAAGTCTTGGCCCATTCATCAACTTGATGTTAAGAATGCCTTCTTACATGAGGATCTTCATGAAACGGTATATATGTATCAGCCTATAGATTTCAGGGATCCTATTCATCCGGATTATGTGTGTCTATTGTGGAAATTGCTCTATGGACTGAAACAAGCTCCTCGAGCATGGTACCAGTGGTTCACCAATTATGTTTCCTCTATCGGTTTTTTCACACAGTAGATTCGATCATTCCATGTTCATCTATAACAAGGGTATAGACATGACTTACCTATTATTATATGTTGATGATATCATCCTCACCACATTATCTGATGCTCTCTACCAGTCCATTATGTCTCTCATTTCCTCTGAGTTTGCTATAAAAGATCTGGGCCCTCTGAGTTATTTCTTGGGCATCTCCGTCACTTGACATTCTGGTGGCCTATTTTTATGTCAGAAGAAGTACGTCGAAGAGATCATTGACCGTGCAGGCATAACATCTTGCAAACCATCTCACACGCCTATAGACATCAATTCTAAGCTCAGCGCAGATTTCGACCCTTCATATTCAGACCCGACTCACTATCGTAGCCTGGCTGGGGCCTGCAGTACCTCACATTCACGAGATCAGACATATCTTATGCCGTGCAATAAATCTGCTTGCACATGCACAGTCCGACGGAAGCACACATGCATACCCTCAAATGTACTTTACGATACGTTCAAGGTAAACTTCACTTCGGATCACACCTATACAGGTCTTCACTCACTGGTCTCATTGCCTATTCTGATGCTGATTGGGGTGGATGTCCTGACACCCGACGCTCCACATCCGGTCATTGCATTTTCCTCGGAGACAACCTATTATCTTGGTCTTTCAAAAGGCAACCTACACTATCTAGATCCAGTGCAGAAGCAAAATACAGAGGTGTTACCAACGTCGTCTCTGAGTCTGTTGGATCCGTAACCTTCTACTTGAGCTTCACCACTTGGCTAAGTATCTCATTGAGATTATTTTGTGGATCAAATTTTCCATGCTCCCTATGAGGTTTTGGGGATGTGATTCCTTGAATAGGATAGCAAACGCACTTGGGAAACCATTATTTTCTAGTGAGTGTACCTCCAAACAATCTAGAATTTCTATGCATGAATGCCCATAAATGTTAATGTCTCAAAGCCTTTCCCAAATGAAGTGACTGTCATGGAGCCCTCTGGAGTACAGGTCCTAGCTACAACAAGTTCTTTATAAATGAATACCTCGTTTTTTTCTCAAAGTGTATGAAAGCTGGTCACACTTGCGTGGAACGAGTGAAACCACCTGAGCAACAACATGAGGCCCCTAAGAAACAGAAGGTAATCAAGCAAGTTTGGTTGTCTAAAGAGATGAAGTAGAACCATATCCAAGCTGAGAAGCTAGCACCTACTGCCCAACCTATAATCCAAATGTCTATGCCCAACAGCTCAAACGTAGTACCACAAGCTAAGCAGGTCCCACCAAGAGTGCCAGAAGGACACTTAAGTGCCCACAAGCACAACATGAACATACAATTAGTGATACTATTATGGATCACATTCACTGTGGCCTTGAGTTAGTGGACTTTCTAGCCCTCAAGAATCTTTTTAGGAACAACTACGAGGCCCTTACAAGAAAGGAAACCGTGTGTATCCCCCATACCTCCAGGTAAAAATAGAGGCATTGCTACTCAATAATGAATTTCTTAATTTGAAATGTTATGAGAATAAATAAGAGATACAAGCAGAAGTAATTAAACAGTGTCTCAAGAATAATAATATAAGGCTTGCAAGTTTGATTGAGACTAGATTCAAGCAATATAAAGCTATTAGAGTCTTGAACAATATTGCAAAGGAATGGAGATTTTCAAACAATTACATTGCCGCAAAGAATGACAGATTTTGGGTTATATGGGATCAGTCCTATAATACCATCACTAGACCACATGGAGTAGCAACAAAGCTAGAGATAGTATGGAGCATATCTGTATTAAATTGAAAGCTCTTAAGCCTTCTCTACGGAAGATGAATAAAGAATAATTCGAAACCATCAGCCTCAAGATTGACCAATCTAGAAATTACCTTCAAGATGTGTAGAGAGAAATGCAAAACTCTAAGTATCTGATGGATTAAAGAAAGTGCCTTGAAGCAGAAATCTAGGGCTAGATGGATCCAGTTTGGAGACTCAAAACACCAAATATTTTTCTTTTATCATCACGGAGAGAGTCCATAGGGAGCAAATCACTGAACTAGTGTCAATAGCAGGAATGGGACTGCTTGACCAGAAGGATATCAACGAAGAAATATTGATGTTTTACAAAAGGTTGTAGGGTGCCTCAAATAGATATTTGCATGCAGTAAATAGTCAAAGACAGTGTATACACTGTCAAACCGTGTATATCACTTAGTCCGATTTTGAATAATAAATTACCATAGTTGTAAAATTCTTATACAAGTGTAATTATGGTATTCGTATTATAGTAGAAAAATGTATTAGTCTTATATTAGGAAAATGTAGATTTATTTTCCATATTTAGATATTGTATATTTGTATATATACCTCTTCATTAATAAAAATAATCAAGAGATTATTTATTTCATTGTATCAGAAGTCTAGGGAAAATATTTTCTTTCTCCAAACCCACAATTCCGCGGCCCCCCTTTCTCTCTCGATTTCTGAGACACGACCGACGGCCCCTTCTTTTTCCTTCCGATTTCTTTCCAAATCCCTAATTCTCCTCTTGTTATTTCATTATGTTTACCTCAAAGAACACGTTTCATCCTACCCTTACAATCTCCAATGTCAAAAACCACATTCATATTGTTCTTGAGATGGAAAACATTCAATACGCGACGTGGGCGGAATTATTTAAGGTTCACGCACGCTCGCATCAAGTCATTTATCACATAATCCCCTCGGTAACAGGCATGGAGAAGGTGCCTAAGCCCAAGGATGACCCTGCGTTATGGACGACTCTTGATGCTACCGTTCTCCAGTGAATTTATTCCACTATCTCTACGAACCTCTTGCAAACGATTATTGAACCCGATGCCACATTGATGGAAACTTGGAATAGGGTGTGTGATATATTCCAAGATAACAAAAAAGGCTGAAGGAATTGGCGGATCAACTCAAGAACGTTAGTGCGCCCATCACCAATGATTGTCTTGTTCTGCAGATGGTTGTAGACCTATTCGAGGCCTATAATGGCTTTGGGACGCTTCTTCGGCAGAGTAATCCACTCCCACCGTTCTACCAGGCCCGTTCTATGCTTACATTAGAAGAGGCCGACTTAGCTAAAAAGGCGTCTATCGACGTAAATTCCATCATGATGATGGCCACGTCAGACGACCCTCACTCGTTCACAAAGAATTCAAAAAGGGTCAAAATTAAAAAAATGGAGGCAAACACAGCGGCGGAGGCCGCGGCAGTGGCGGTGGCGGTGGCGGTGGAGGTGGCGGTGGTGGTGGTCGGAGCAGTGGCGACAGTGGTGGACGTGGTGGCAGTGGGCCAGTTGGGCCGCAGCACCACTTGCCACAGCCTTAGGCCAATGGCCGTGGGGCTGGGCCGATGGCCAGTGGCCCAACTACCCTTTCTCGGCATTTCTAGCGAACTGGGCCGATTTTCAAAATAGGTCCAGGCCCAATTTTCTGCCAAATAATTCCAAACAGCCTGCTGGGCCTTGGAAGTAGGCTGGCCTTCGCTGCTGCGGGCCCATCGACAGTACCGACTCCCACGGAAATCGAGGTCGCGATGTATACACTTGGATTAAATTCCCCGGACGCAAATTGGTATATGGACACCGGTGCCACTTCTCACATTACATCCGCACCAAGTAATCTCTCATCTTATTTCAATTTAAGCAACAATTGTGGTATAACTATTGGTAATGGTCATTCAATTCCAATTCGTGGTTATGGTCACACAAATTTGTCTCCCCCGCATCCACCTCTCGTCTTAAAAATATTCATCATGCCTCTCACTTGATTCATAATTTGGTGTTCGTCCAAAAATTCACAACTGATAATTGGGTGTCTGTTAACTTTGACCCTTTTGGATTTTATATGAAGGATTTCAAGACGGGGATACCTCTAATGAGTGTAATAGTCGGGGAGAGCTTTATCCAATCACTACCACCACCATTTCCACAAGTCAAGCCACACCTTCTACATTTGCCGCTCTTACTCCTTCTTTGTGACATGCACGTTTGGGTCATCCAGGATCGTATATTATGTCTTCTCTTAATAATAATAATTTTATTGATGTAAGAGTACGCATAGTACTCATATTTGTCCTTCTTGTACTCTAGGGAAACATGTTAGATTACCATTTGTAGCCTCTACTTCTGGTACGTCGATGCCTTTTGACATTATTCATAGTGATTTATGGACATCTCCCATTTTAAGTTCTTTGGACCATCGTTATTATGTTTTATTTTTAGATGATTATTCTAATTTTTATGGACTTTTCCTTTATCTAAAAAATCTCAAGTTTTTTCCACATTCTTAAAATTTAGAGCTTTCATCTGTACTCAATTTGAATGGAAAATTTAAAACATTCAATATGATAATGGAAGGAAATTTGATAATGGGTCATTTCAGGAATTTTGTGACACTGATGGCATATCTTTTCGATTTTGTCCTCATACATCCTCACAAAATGGGAAGGCCGAAAGAAAAATTTGTACCATTAATAATATTGTCCGAACATTACTAGCCTATGTTTCATTACCTCCGTCCTTTTGACATCATGCGTTACAAATGGCTACATACCTCCTTAATATACTCCCTAGAAAAGGTTTAGCATATCAATCACCCCTAAAAATTCTTTATAATAAGGATCCCTCGTATTCTTATCTTAGGGTATTTGGGTGTTTATACTATCCGCTTTTCCTGTCTACTACAATTAACAAACTACAAGCCTGTTCTACCGCTAGTGTGCTTTTTGGTTATCCGTTTAATCATCGTGGTTATAAATGTTTTAATTTATCCGCTAATAAAATCATAATTAGTCGCCATGTCATTTTTGATGAAATCCAATTTATGTTTGCTAAATTGTATAATTCTGTGTCTAGTTCGTATATTTTTTTGGATGATGGGCTCTCACCGTATATTATCCACCATTTATCCGAGTTGTCCCATGACCAAAATCAGCCCACTGCCTGCTGGCCCAAATATTACCGATCTAGTCTCTGCTTCTCGGCCAGCAGGCCCACTGCCTGCTGGCCCAAATTTCATCCACCCGAGTCCACTATTTCAGCCAGCAGGTCCATTACATGCTGGTCTAGTTTTACCCGACCCGACACCTACCCAAAACACGTCCCCTTCTATTTCGAGTCAAGGGCCTGTTACTCGTAGCCAACGTGGTATTTTTAAACCTAAAAGATATTTTAATCTAAATTCTAATGTCAACAAATCACCCCTACCACGTAATCATGTGTCTGCACTTTATGACCCGAATTGGAAAATGACCATGGATGATGAATGGAATGCTCTTATTGAAAATAAGATGTGGGAGTTGGTGCCCCGTATGCCTGGTGTCAATATTATTCGTTCTATATGGATTTTTACTCATAAAGAAAATTATGACGGTTCTTTTGAGAGGCATAAGACACGTCTTGTAGGTGATGATAAAATACAACAATTTGGCATGGATTATGGAGAGACGTTTAGTCCGGTGGTCAAACCGGCAACCATTCACACAGTTCTTAGTCTGGCTCTCTCGAAAGCATGTCCCATTCATCAGCTGGATGTGAAAAATTCTTTCTTACACAGTGATCTTAAGGAGACAATGTACATGCATCAACCCTTGGGCTTTAGGGACCCCACGTATCTCCATCATGTCTGTTTGCTGAAAAAGTCCTTATATGGGCTTTAGCAGGTCCCACGGGCTTGGTATAAGAGGTTTGCAGATTATGTATCTACTATTGGATTTTCTCACAGCAGGTCTGATCATTCTCTCTTCATCTATCGTCATGATACTTCTCTGGCATACATTATGTTATATGTGGATGATATAATATTGACTGCCTTTTCTGATAATATGCGCAAGTCTATCATGTCCCTTCTCAGTTCAGAATTTGCTATGAAAGACTTGGGACCCTTGAGTTATTTTTTGTGTATAGCTGTCACTCGTCATACAGGTGGTCTACTTTTATCACAAAAGAAGTATGCGGCTGAGATTATTGAGAGAGCTGGCATGTCATCTTGTAAGTCCTCTTCTACTCCGGTTGATACCAAACCGAAGCTGAGTGCTACTTCTAGCACACCATATGAGGACTCCATCCACTATCTTAGTCTTGCAGGGGATCTTCAGTATCTTACCTTCACGAGATCAGATATTACTTATGCAGTACAACATGTGTGTTTATTTATGCATGATCCGCGGATTGAGTACATGAATGCGCTCAAACGCATTATACAATACATACAGGGCACACTTGATTATGAATTGCATTTATATCCATCCTTCGTCTCTACTCTTGTGTCCTATAAAAATACTGATTAGGGTGGCTATCCAGATACCAGACATTTGACCTCTGGTTATTGTATGTTTCTTGGTGATAACTTGGTCTCTTGGTCGGCAAAACACCAAGCTACTTTATCACGATCCAGTGCGGAGGCGAAGTATCGAGGGGTAGCCAATGTGGTGTCTGAGTCATGTTGGCTACGTACTCTTCTGTTAGAGCTTCACTTTCCTATTCAGAAAGCTACCTTGGTCTACTGTGATAATGTTAGTGTACTCTATCTCTCTGGAAATCCGGTCCAACATCAGTGCACTAAACATATCGAGATAGATATTTACTTTGTTCGCGAAAAGGTAGCTCGTGGACAAGTACATATCTTATATGTCCCTTCAAGGTACCAAATTGCTGGCATCTTTACTAAGGGTCTTCCCTTAGTTCTGTTTGAAGATTTTAGGGACAGTCTCAGCGTTCGACAACCGCCCGCTATGACTGCGGGGGTGTGAAAGACAGTGTATACATGGTCAAACTGTGTTTATCACTTGGTCCGATTTTGTATAATAAATTACCATAGTTGTAGAATTCTTGTACAAGTGTAATTATGATATTAGTATTATAGTAGGAAAAGGTGTTAGTCTTGTATTAGGAAAATGTAGATTTATTTTTCATATTTAGATATTGTATATTTGTATATATACCTTTTCATTAATGAAAATAATTAAGGGATTATTTCTTTCAACGACTGAGGAGGAAATTCAGGATGCCTTAAAAGCTATAGGAGATGATAATTTCCCAGGAATTGATGGCTACAATGCCTTATTTTTCAAGAAGACTTGGAGCACAATAAAGCATGATATAGTGTAGGCAGTGAAGGAATTGTTTGAAACAGGCAACCCAGATAGACCATTGAACTGCATTATTGTGATGACAATCCAACCACAATCAAAGAGTATATGCCCCTTGTTGCAAAATGCTGTATACGGTGATCACGAAAGTGTTTGCTTTTAGACTTAAAAATGTAATAGCATCAGTAATTTGTGAAGTCCAAGAAGGGTTTATTCCTGTAAGAAAAATCTCAGAAAATGTCATCCTAGCACATGAGTTGCTCAAAGCATACTGTTAAGATAATTATGGACATAATTTATAATTATCTCGATCATATCAAATTATCCATTATGTAACTAAATCAAATATTATGTAATTAGTATTGTAAGATAATTAGCACATTCTTAGGATAGTCTTCCTAAATAGTAGCCATATATTGATCTTATATGGTTGTATATGTATTGTATTATTAGTATGAAATAAAGACATGAAATTAATTTTCTTCATTATCAAGAGCCACAATTTTATTGTCCTAACCCCCACCACCGTCGGCCTCATCACTAGCCGAAAACTACCACTTTTTCAGCCTCCTCAAAACCAAACCCTAACTAGGGTTTTCTACAAACCCTAACCCTAGCCAAAATACTACCCCCTCTCCTACCTTTTTTCGGTTTCTCCCTAACAAATCCTAATTAGGGTTCTTCATCTCCCTTCCTCTAATCACTTTCACTTTCTCCTTCCATTTTCTTGTATTTTCTTGGGTAACAATGGCCGACAAATAAAATTTTTATCCCGCTCTTGCCGTAAACAACGTCAAGAACTTTATTATAATTAATCTTGAGATGGAAAAAGGGCAATACTCTTCTTTGGCGGAGTTATTCAAAATTCATTGCCGAGCATACGAAGTAATATACCATATTATTCCTCCCAAGTCTTTATCGGAGATCACCGTTGTTGACAAAAATTTATGGTCTCGGTTAGATGCTATAGTCCTTCAATGAATTTACAGAACCATCTCAAATGACCTTTTGCACACCATTTTGGAACAAGACTCTACGGCTCAACAAGCTTGTGAGTGTTTACAAAATATTTTTCAAGATAATAAAATTTCTCGGGCAGTATATCTTGAAAACCAATTCACCAATGTAAAATTGGATGACTTTTCAAACGTCTCCTCATATTGTCAAGAGTTGAAAATGCTTGCCGATAAACTCTCAAATGTTGGTCCGCTGGTGACGAATCAAAAGTTAGTTCTCCAATTGATTGCAGGATTGAATGAACAATTTGATGGTGTTGCTACGTTCGTTCAACAAAGCAATCCCTTACCACCATTCTATGAGGCTCATTCGAGATTAATTCTTGAAGAAAATCGAAAGCAAAAATAGGTGACGAGGGCGGCAACCAATGCTGGCACCACTCTTATTTCCACCAACACTTATAATGATGATTTTGGCACTCAAAATTCTGGTTCCGGTAGTGGTTCGAACTGATAAAATAATGGGTCAAAATCGTAACAATAACAAAGGAAAAAATAATGGTGGAAAGGAACGGGGTCGGGATGGTGGACAGGCCGTCGGTGGCGGAAACAGCCGCGGGCAGTACCCACCGTGGGGTTGGCAGCCGCAATAGTGGCCTTCCCCTCCCTGCCCGTACCCTACGACTTAGTGGGCCTGACCTCCTCCCGATTATAGACAGCCCGGGGTTCTCGGTTCTCATTCGCATCAAGCTTTTGCAGCCCATGGACCATCTTCCGCAAGTTATGCTCCCACAGAAATTGAACTGGCCACGAACAACATGAATCTAAGTGTTCCCAATGATTCGTGGTATATGGACACAGGGGAAACATCACACATGACGACATCTCAAGGTACTCTCTCATCTTATTTTAATATGAGCAGTAATACAAATATTTTTGTTGGCAGTGGGCAGGAAATTTTAATTCGTGGTATTGGTCAATTAAATCTCTCCCATCCCCTCACCCACATTTACATTTGAAAAATGTCCTACATGCTCCCAAACTGATTTAAAACTCTATATATGTACGTCGTTTCACAATTGACAACAATATTTCAGTTAATTTTGATCCGTTTGGGTTTTCTGTGAAGGATTTTCAGACGGGATTTGTATTCCATCACCGCACCACTAACAACCAAGTCACCAATCCATCGACCGTTGCAGTTATTTCTCTTATTTTATGGCATAACCGGTTGGGACATCCGGAAGCACCAGTGTTCAATTTTCTTAGAAATAATAAATTCGTTTATTGCAACAAACTTATGGACTCTCATATTTTTCAGGCTTGCATTTTTGGGAAGTATGTTAAATGACCCTATTCTTTATCTGCTTCCAATACTTTTATGTCATTTGATCTCATGCATAGTAATTTGTGAACATCCCCGATTTTAAGTTCGACAGGTCATAAGTATTATATGCTTATTTTGGATGATTATTCGAATTTTTTGTGGACATCATATGAAAGAAATCACAGGTCTTCACCATTTTTAAACAATTTCGTGTTTTCATCAAAACCTAATTTGAGAAATCCATTAAATGTTTTCAATGGGATGGAATTCATAAATAACCAATTTAAAGAATTTTGTCACCACAATGGAATGTCCTTGCGTCTTTCATGTCCACATACTTCTCCTCAAAATGGGAAATCCGAAAGAAAAACCAAACAATCAACAATCTAATTCGCCCAATTCTTGCGCATTCTTCCACACCACCGTATTTTTGGCATCATGCTCTTCAAATGATCACACATCTTTTAAACATTCTTCATAGAAAGCTACTCTCAAACCTATCACCCACACAGATGTTGTACCATCATATTCCTTCCTATATACATTTGAGGGTTTTCGGGTGTTTATGTTATCCCCTGTTTCCGTCCACAACTATAAACAAACTTCAAGACCATTCCACTCCTTGTATTTTTTTGGGATACCCACAAAATCATAGGGGATATAAGTGCTATGATATGTCTAATGGGAAAATTATCAGCTCTCATCATGTTGTTTTGTATGAGTCCACATTCCCGTTTGCTAAATCTCACGTGGCGTCCCTGCCTTCATACGAATTTTTGGACGTAAAAATACATCCAATTTTAAATCACCATCTAAATTCCCAAACCAATACTTCATCGGCTAGACCAGCCCAAAATGAACTATTAAATATAGCGGCCCAACAACGAAATGGGACTGGGCCAGTCCGAGTTGGGGAGCCCACTGCTCCCTCATCTTCGACCTCAGACTAGTCCATTTCTCATTACTGTCAGACCCAAATGAGGGATCCCACTGCCCCCTCATCAAATTCACCAACCAGACCACCATGCCCAGCTCCACCAGCCCATAATATAACTACCTCTCGGCCCAGTCCACAAACTAAAAGCCCACTGCCCCAGTCGTCTATCTCGGTCCCACCTCGGACCGTTGAAACTCGTGCCATAGATGGGATTTTTCCGTCCATGCGTCATTTTAACCTAACATCTTTGGTCCAACCATATCCACTTCCAAAAAAATCCCAAAGCGGCCCTATTAGACCCGAATTGGAAAGCTACCATGATAGATGAAATTGATGCTCTTATTCAAAATAAGACGTGGGAGTTAGTGCCCCGTCCATCTAATGTGAACATAATATGTTCTATGTGGGTTTTATATCATAAAAATAAGTTTGATATCTCTTTTGCTAGACACAAAGCTGGTGATGACAGGTCTCAACAGGTTGACATTGATTGCGGTGAAACATTTAGTCCAGTAGTTAAACCAACAACTATCAGGACTGTTCTTAGTCTGGCTCTGTCCAAATCACGGTCCATTTATCAGTTGGACGTCAAGAATGCTTTTTTACATGGTCACCTACAGGAAACAGTTTACATACACCAGCATTTGGGTTTTCGAGATCCTACTCATCCGGATTATGTTTTATTATTGAAAAAATAATTATATGGTTTGAAATAGGCCCCCAGGGCATGGTATAACAGGTTTACAGGGTTCGTATCCATACTGAGGTTCTCACACACCTAGTCCGGTCAGTCTTTGTTCATTTACAAGAAGAAAAATGACATGGCATATATTCTTATCTATGTGGATGACATCATTCTCACAACATCATCTGAGTCACTTCGCCAGTCTATTATGTCCTTCATTGCTTCAGAATTTTCTATGAAGGATTTGGGCCCTTTAAATTATTTTGGGCATTGATGTAACTTAATATGCAGGTGGTTTGTTCTCTGTCAAAAGAAATGCGCCGAGGAAATCATTGACAAAGCCGGTATGTCCTCATGCAAACGGTCACATACGCCGGTTGATACAAAGGCAAAATTGAGTACCTCTACATATACTCCAAATAGTGACCCAACACTTTACCGCAGCTTAGCAGGGGCATTGCCGTATCTCACCTTCACGGGACTTGATATCTCATATGCAGTTCAACATGTTTGTTTACATATGCATGATTCAAATGAAGAGTATATGGGGGCTCTTAAATGAATTATGCGGTATGTTAAGGGTACTCTTGATTTTGGGTTGCATCTGTATAAGTCCACCATTTCTGGCCTCACATCTTATACAGATGCTGATTGGGGTGGCTGCCCGGACACACGACGTTTCACCTCTGATTATTGTGAATTTTTAGGAGACAACCTCATTTCATGGTCGTCGAAACGTCAGCTGACACTATCTCGGTCGAGCGCTGAAGCAGAATACCGAGGGGTAGCTAATGTGGTCTCTGAATCATGTTGGCTCCGTAATTTTCTTTTAGAACTTCATTATCTGATCGAAAAAGCAACCATGGTGTATTGTGATAATGTGAGTGCGATATACTTATCGGGTAACCTTGTCCAGCATCAACGCACAAAACATATATAAATGAATATCGTGTTTGTCCGTGAAAAGGTTGTACGAGGACAAGTCCAGGTCTCCATGTCCCGTCCCGTTATCAAATTGCAGATATTTTCACGAAAGGTGTTCCGTACGTACTGTTTGATGATTTCAGGGACAGTCTCAGCATACGAGAACCTCCCGCTAAGACTGCGGGGGACTGTTCCATCATATCAAATCATCCATTATGTAATTAATCAAATGTTATGTAATTAGTATTGTAAGATGATTAGCATATTCTTAGGATAGTCTTCCTAAATTGTAGCCATAGATTGATCTTATATGATTGTATATATATATTGTATTATTGGTATGAAATAAAGGCATGAAATTAATTTCCTTCACATACACTAGAAAAGGCATATGTCCAAGATGCATGATAAAGATTGATCTGCCAAAGCTTATGACTCAGTAGAATGAGTTTATCTTGAACATGTGATGAAAGGTTTAAGCTTTCGTCCTAAATTTATCTATTGGGTGATGGAATGTGTTACCACTGTGAGTTACTCAATACTCATCAATGGGGAGCTTTCTTAATCATTTAATATTGCTAAAGGGTTAAGACAGGATGATCCAATCTCACCATTCCTTTTTGCTATTGCAATGGAGTACCTGATTAGGTGTTTGAATAAATTAAAGAAGAACAAATAATTTAAACATCATGCCAGATATGTTAATTGGGAATTACTCACTTGAGCTTCATTGATGACCTATTACTTCTTTCCAAAGGTGATATCTCCTCTATCCGGTGTATGCATCATGCCTTCCTTAAGTTTTCTCAAGCTTCTATATTGCAAACCAATATTGGTAAGAGTTCTGTCTTCTTTGGTGGGGTACAACCTACATTACACCCTTGATGAACTAGAATTCTCATTGGAGGAAATACCTTTCAAATATTTGGGCATCCCACTGACTACTAAGAAACTCAGTGTACCTTAGTGGCAACCTTTGATACAAAAGATCATTGTTAAGTTTTTTTATGGACAACTAATAAGCTTTTATACGCAGGGAGAGCTTAATTGATCCAATCAGTTACTTTTGATATTCAAGCTTATCGGTCCCAATTATTCATGATGTCTGTTCAGATTGTGGAAACAATAAAAGATTACTGCAAAACCTATTTGTGTACATGATCTAATACCATCTCAAAGAGAGCTGTTGTTGCTTGGAGCATGGTATGTTTTCCTAAATCTATAAGAGGCATCAACATGATAAATATATCCCTATGGAATAAAACAGCTATAACCAGGAACTGTCGGGAGCTGGCTCAAAAGAAAGACAAGTTATAGATCAAATCTATACTTACTATATAAAAATCTCACAATTGCAGGACCTTTCCATTCCTCAACAAGCTTGCTGGATTGTAAGAAAGATATTGGAGGCTAAAGAGGTTTTACAACACATTCAGATTAGCTTCTCGAGAAAGAACATTATCAAACAACTGTATCTGAGCTTCATAGGGGATCAACCAAGACTATCATGAAAATGTCTAATATTTCAGAATGAGGCTTACCTAAAATAAGGTTTACTATGTCTCTACTAATTCAAGAAAAGCTCGTAACTGCCGATAGGCTCACAAAATGAGGAATGAAAATTGATACAAAATGCTCCTTGTGTCATACCTATGTAGAATCCAAAAATCATTTGGAATTGGAGTGCTTTTATTCCAGAAAACTGTGGAGTAGACTCTTACTATGGTGAAAGAAGCAAACCAACCTTGCCAGCACCTGGGATGATCATCTCCAGTGGGAAATGAAGAATGCTAAGGGTAAAACAGTAACAACCCAGTTTTTCAAACTGATGTTTGCTGAAGTTGTTCATGTGTTGTGGATCAAGAGAAATCAAAGAACTTTTACCTAGCAAACAAGGAATTGAGCATCTTAGCTAAGGTAGCAGCTTATATGTGTAATGATAAAGCTAATCCTAAAACTAGTCTTGTACTGCAAAGCCTTATGTACTAGTTGCTAGAGTTTGAGTTTCTGTTTCTTTAGATATCTAACAGTGTTTGCTACGATATGGATATGTAATGTTGCACTTGGTAATTAGTAAAATGAATATACTGTTTATCCCAAACGCATGTACAAGTGTACGTAGTCGCCAAGTAATATAGTGACTTTTAAAGTCGGATATTGCATGTACATAGACTTGTGCTCAACGATTGTATTAGACATCACTATTACTATCAATTGAACAAGTATTTCCCACAAAGATTGTTTATATTATTAAATACTGCTAAAAGTAAACTAATGAATTGAATTTATTCTAGCGAACACTTGAAACAAGGGTTGGACAATTCAAGAATTAACACAAGGAGATGTAATATTCTAGGGTTACGGTACAACTAGTAATCATGTTGCACATTCACTTTCATTGAGTTACTGATCAACATGGTTGATATTATGATTAAGAATCTGGAAAGTTCTTAAACGTCTACTCACGTTACTTTCACGCCTATATGTCTATGGTCATGCACCTTAACATGAATGCATTTATATTTCCTGTATATTAACCAAGCATGGCAAACTAAGTATATGCCTATCCTAGACGAAAATATGCTCCCCGATGCTCAGGGTTGAGATTCCGCTCTACTTAATCTTAGTTATATCTTAGTATTCCTCTGTCGAGTACAATCTAAGAATCAAAGCTGTATCCTACTCATTGCCAAACAGTAAAATAGTCAACTCAAGATTAAATAAATAACTCATATGATAAATCAAGAAAATGTCAATTCGAGTTCATACGACAACAATCACGCTATGACCATAATCACAGAACAAGGGAGATTAGCCGATCATGTTCATAACAACCATCATAGAAATATTGTTAAAAATCATAAACTAGACTAAGAATGAATTTGTAGAAGTTAAACTGATGATTTGATGTTTCCACAATGCTCCTACGTGTATTTTCTCTGCAAGAATGCCCAAACCACTTTAAAAATGACCTTGGGTGTAACACACCGTACTTCTCAACGTGTGTAAGACTAATTTGAAGGCGACGAGGTTACTTGAACGTGGAAGTTGATGCCTAAGGGTCCAAGTGTCACACCCCAATATAGGTGAGGCGTGGTTGGCACCCGGTCCCTGCTACGTCCGAGCGTACCAAGATGAACTCACAATATGTGCCCCGAAAGAAAAACTAGGACATTGAGGCCAATCTATAAATGTAACAACATAACTTAGGCCGAAAAGAACGTATACTAAAATGTCTGTAAATAAAGACCAACTCGACTAAAAGTGGATCGTCTCCATATATATATACATGACTGAACGGTCGACAAGGCCTACCTAAGTCCTTACAAGAAGCAAAACCGAAAATAGACTATATACAAAGGCTGACTAGCCCACCATACTAACAATATTGTTTATACAGGACACGACTACAAGCCTCTAACGAGTCAAAAATGTATCATTACCGGGATAGGGCCCCCGCCTACCCATGATCTGTAGGTACACAAAAACTAGACTTGGCAACTCCGAATGACCTGTAGCTTACCACAAAGGTTGATACTCAGTGAATCCTACCGATGTTATCCTTCCTGTAACCTGTCTGAACATGTGTCCATGAACACAACATCCCCAAGTAAAGGGACATCGGTACGAGATAATGTACCAAGTATGTAAGGCGACCGAAATTGAACGGTACTAAAATATAAAGCAATATGAGTATAAACTGGATAGTTAATAAAGAAAACTAACTATACTTCCCTGCCTCTATCATCTACTAACTACGAAACATGATATCGACTACTTAGTCTTATGTAAGGCATCTAAACATGTATAAATATCTCCGAAGGCAAGTGTATCTAAATAGCCCTGAAGGCAAGTGTATCTAAATAGCTCTGAAGGCAAGTGCATAGCCCTAAAGGCAAGTGTATCTGAATAACCCCGAAGGAAAGTGTATCTGAATAGCCCCGAAGGCAAGTGAATCTAAATAACTCCGAAGGCAAGTTCATATCCCCAAAGTCAAGTGTATTTGAATAGCTCCGAAGACAAGTGTGTCCGAAGAGCCCCGAATGCAAGTGCATAGCTAGTTACATTCAACTATCAATATTTCTATTATCTCAATTGTAAGGCTAAACATGACTAGATACAACTCATTCCCGACAAGGGATAATTTCTCGAATAGGGTCATGGTAACCCGAAAGTGATCTCTATGACTAGCACATATTTGTGCGATAAATCGGAACTAGCTCGATAAGGAAAATCATGCCAAAAACCAAGAAAGGGGAATAGCCTTCACATACCTTAGATTATCTTGTCTCAACAAGAAAAAATAACGCCTAAAATGCACTTCAATCTATACCAAAATAAGTGAACAATAATTACTACCATAACTAGTAGCAAATACGATAATTGACAAGTTCGATTGAGAATTAAAGTTAGTTCTCTTCCTTCCTCCTTCAACTTTGATTCCTACCAACAATTCCAATACATGAAATACTATGATATCAACCATATCAACATCATACTTAAGCTATTTCTAGTGATTTCCATCCATGGGAAGATATAGATACACTTCAAACAACTCAACAATATGTCAACATTTTTCTCTGCAACCTTCTACACTCTTTCTTGTATTTTCCACTCCTCCAACTCAATAATGACTAACTTAAAAATAGAAACAAGTGGGTTAAACTTACCTTAAAATATTGGTAGAAACTCACACAACAAACTCCTTTAACCTTGATACAACACACAACAACAACACTAAGAAAGGCCTTCTTCAAGCTTGCATTGACTTGTAAGAGTTGAATATTGCTTAACTCAACTTGAGATCTTATGCAAACACCCTTGACTAATGAAGAACCCTTGGAATAGTATTTAGGACTTATATTAGATCTAGTTCATGAAGAAATGAAATAAGAATTGAAGCCACCGCTCAAGGCTATATATAGAAGGTTTCCACCACCTTCAATGTGTGGTGGGTTATGTGTCATAGAACAGGATGTGCGGCTGCATATGCACCGCACATGGTGGAAGAAATATTACAAAGGAAGCAGGCCAATATTTGGCCAAGATCTGCAGGCAGAAGAGATATGCGACTCAAAACGTTTAGCGGAATGTACCAACTTCGTTGATGAGTGTTTCCTTCAATCCCAATGACCTATAAACTTCTCTATACCATATTAATATTCATATAAGTCATATATATCCTTTGAAAAGGTCTCAAGTCACCATAGTCTAACTCAACCCTCTTCCCACACAAGCGAATATAAAAGTGCGGAGTTGTCACGATTGCTTAACTAACCTAAAAAATACTTATTCTTTCGAACTTAATTCAAGAATCCAACATATAAATGTATGGGGTGTAACACCAAGTGTAGGTAATGTTAATTCTAGTTAAGGTGAATGGGATTCATAAATAAATGAGACGTTACATAAAGGTAGACGACTTACTAGCTTCACCTATATGTTTCACCTACTTGCTTAGATGTCCTATGTGCTTGAGATACTTTCTCACACATCCTACTTTCTTACACGTCCTACTTATTTCATGTCTTACTAATTAAAAAGGGATAACACACGTGTTTAGAGGGAATTAGTAACCTACTTGAGTAGGTGACAAGTAGGTGATGCAGCTTAAAATATGTGGACCAGGTTAAAAAGGAGGAAAACGTGAAAATAGAGTAAGGGTCGGTTTAGGGGCCTTATAAGGCCGAAATCATAATTTTATCTATTTATTTCACTCCATCTTCTCTCTCTATCTCTCTCTCTTTCTCTCTGTTATTTCGACAAGAGCTCCCTAGATATGTATCTCACTCTCATTTCCTCCATCTTCAAGGTAAGAAATCCCTAAGATCAACCATGGTTATTCCTTTGTCGACTACGTAATTCTAACATCTAACTTTTTGTATGCTTATAGTGAATTGAAAGACCCTGAACATGGTGAGAATCATCTTCTCTTTCATGTTTATAGGTTAACTTGAGTTCTAGATTTGTTTAGTTAATATGAAAGTATAGATTGGTGTTTATATGTTGAAGTTGAGTTAAGGGGTGTTGTTGTGCAAAATTATGGATTGTTCTTGTCATGCTTTAGATGCTGAAAGTATTAGCATATTATATATGGGTTAGTTTGATGATTTAAATATGGTGAATTGTTGTAACTTGATAGTTGGAAGTTTTTATTGAATTGTTGAGCATGTCATGTAGTATGTTGGGGTTGATTTGATTGTATAAAGGCGTTGGAGATGTAGTTGTTGGCTATTGTAGTTATTGTTTTAAACTTGAGGAATGTAAAATAAATAGGCAAGATGCTGCCCGATTTATCATAGAACAAGCTTGTCGCTCATTAGCTAGTTGGTAACTTGAAGGTTGACTAATGTAGTTGAATTACTAGATGTGTTGTATTATTAGCAATGTTCTTGTTGTGTTCAGGTGCTAGAAGTGTTTTTGAACTTGTATTAACATGTGTATTAAGAGTGTTACAAGGATTAGAAAGGAGATAGGCTTGGATAATAATCATAGAAATATTTGTAAAATGAGCTTGTCACTCGTAAGCTAGTAGTGTGTTCCTCTTGTTCATGTTAGTCTTGTTATCCTTGTTGTAGATTAATTGTGAAGGAAGCTGGTTCCATTACCATCATTGAAGAATTGTTGTGAAAGGTTTGTACGATTATTCTTTGATTCGCCACTACAGCATGACTTTTGTTTACTTGTTTTATATTAGAACTATGAGGTTTGGTATGAATATCTTAAATAAATGGTATATGTTCCTAATCAGTTGCTACTCAAGCATGTTACTCTTGAAGCCGAGTTTCTAGTTGTCTGGATGAAAGTAGAGTTTCCCCTTAGGTAGGCCTATGTTAGCAGCTTATAAGGTATGACTAAGAGAGCATATCGAGTGTTGGTTATGATAATTGGTATTTAGGGTTAATTGTGTGATGATTCTCAGTGGACAGTGGAGAGGTATATGACGACGACCATTAGTAAAGATGACCTGAGGATTTATTTGTTGATGATGACTAGTTGATAAAGAGAATAGGATTTTACTTATTGATGATGTTGATAGTCTACAAAATATTATTTAAGAGGTTATAGAACGTTGTCTAAGATGAATAAAGCTTAGAGGAAATGGTGTGATAATTTCCAAATGATAGTTGGGTAGTTGTAGATCTATAGTTGAAGTATAGTACTTGACAGGTGCGGGCTATAGGCATGGGACTGTAGAACGCTACCTAAGGTAAATGATATTCCGCGGGTAACGTCTAATTAACCATTATGGGTTGTAGAGCACAAGGTAAGGTGAATCAAAGTGTTGGTATTTGCATTATCTCTATCTGATCGTAGAGCGTCTTTATGGAAAACGTTGTGTGAATATAGATGGATTCAGATCCTCACGAAGTACAATGTTCTTAAGATGTTAGAGCTTATATTTGAAGTAGTAGGCGAGTATTATAAAAGCATAAGTGTGTAGTTCCCTATAGTATCTCTCGACTTGAAGTTGAGTCATTTGTTCTCTCTTCTATATGAATTTCACCAGATGAGGAGTATAGGTTGTCCTCTCAAACTTAGTTGTTCCTCCTATATGATGTCAATTGTATCACATCAAGCTTCTATTTGTCCACACATAAATCTGTGGCTAGAGTAAACAGTAGTTCCACTACTTGATTAATCCGTAGTCTATTTGAGTATCATATGGATTAGTCTGCACTTGAACAATCACATTAGAGTCGTTAGTAACGACTATTTATTTGTCTCTCTAATAGAGATCTGTAGCACTTGTTCGTTATTGTGAGCCAAGATCGCTTAAGAAGCAGTGAGTCATAGGAGCCTTGTTCAGATATTTGATAGTTGTCCATCTTATCCAGTTAGTTGCACTCATGATTTCTAAGTTCGTATTTGATTGTATCATACTTGATTTGCCTCTTGAGAGTGTTTGGATTCCCTAATTGTATTACTTTCAAGTTCTAGTATAGTTGTATATTTGAATCATTTATGAGACTTCCTCTAAGTTACGAGTAATATGAAAGGACTTAACGGTGTGCACTAGATAAGTAGATGAGGATAATTGACATCCAAAATATGTGGCCTATAGAGACCTATTTGCTGGTCCACAATGGCTTATTGAGGCTTATTTGCTAGCCTATCGAGTCTTATTTGCTGGCCTAGCGTTGCCTATTTGATGGCTCACAGAGGCTTATTTGATGGCTTGTATGGCCTTATTTGCTAGCCTATCGAGGCTCATTTATAAAGTAATTAGTTACCATTCTTATACGTATTATATCTCGTTATGAATCGATAGATTACTTGTTATGACTATGTGCTCATTTGATTTTTGTGCTATAAAGGAAAGTAAAGAATAGATCTAATGTACCATTATCCCAAGTGTTTCAGTGAACGATCCCAGAACATCTCTCCATATAGCGACCTAAAGATATCATCAGAAAGACTCGAAAGAACGTCCAGAACGACTTGAGTACAACAAGTTTTAATAAGAGTTTCCATAAGGCGTTTCAGAGCTTTCAGTTGCATTGCTTGATTTCATTCCAGTTGTCTCTTCTATGAGCTTCAACTTATTATATTTGTTTCATGTCTGCCTTGAATAATCGATACAATTTTTCTGTATTAACGTCCCTAGGCCAGGGACGCTGCATTTGCTCGTTCACATTTGCAGGCATATAGACACACTTGCTAATTGTTGCGGACACTCAGCAAGAGGATGCAGGCTCCTCTTCTATTCGGAGCTGAGTCAGGTCTAGTATTTGCATACATAGAGATTATAGGTAAGTCGGGGCTTTGTCCCGACACTTGTATCAGTTGTCCAGTATTAGGTATTCATAGAGGCTTCATAGACAGTGTATGTGGGTTGATTTGTACAACAGTGACATGTAAGGGCCATCATCCACATTTACATACATAAGTCATTTATACTTGTTCACTTGTCTCTTAAGCTATGTTATATGACTTGTCCAGATGTACATTAATGGCATATAAAGTATAGTTCATCCCATCTGCGATTGGGGCATGACATTGGGGTTTATTTATAGTCTTTAGGAAAATACATGTACGACCTTTTCAAGCCCAATTTAAACTTTGTAAAAATCTGGTTTCGTGCAAACCTTCATCGCGCTGCGCTGCCTATCACAACCAACTTTGGTACGATGGGCGTCGCGCCGCATCAACGTGTTGAGGCCACACTTAGCTAATTTTTCCATCTCACTCAATCCTCCATCGCGGCGAACTGGCCATCGCGGTGAATTTTACCGCGTTGAGCAGTGTGTCGCACTGAACACTTTGCTGTTGCAGAGTTAGCCAAATTTCTGGATCGCTTCCTCCTTTCATCGTAGTGCACTGGCCATCACGGTGAATTTCAACTCGATAGGCAATGTGTCACACTATATCTCTAGGCTTCAACACTTGGTCGATTTTCTTTCATTTTTCTTCACTTCCGGTGCATTTTTTTCAAGAAGTACCTATATTCATAAATCCGGTGCATTTTAGTAAAAAAGTACCTATATTCATAAATTGAGCCCAAATTAGTTCAATGCTTCATAATCAACAATAGTTAGACGTATTTAGTATCAATTGGCACCAAAACAAGGTAGAAATGCGAGTTAATGCGTATAGCTATATAAATAGACCTAACATTAGTTAGTTACCAAAAAATATGATTAATAAAATATTATATGGAATAAAATCATAAATTACCGATGGTCGCACTATCAAAAGTGTAATATTCTATAAAAATATTCACATTTTACTTAGTATATTAATTATCTAATATTAAGTAGGCGTTTGGACGTGAACTTGATATCATTAGTTTGAATAGAGGTTGATTTAAAGTTAAAATTTTGTTTGGACATGGAATTTGGACTTCAAAAGTTGTATTTTTTTTCTCATGAGCATGAAAATGACACAATTTTAAAACTTCTCAACTCTTATACAATCTTACCAAATGAGCAAACAATAATTTATAAAAAAAAGGTATCAGATTATATATCCTAAGACACCACATTAATAAATCGCATATCTTCATGTTCCTTTATAAATAAATACTTATGATTATATACTATTACAAATTTTTAAATACACATAATTTTACAAAGATCCACTGGTCCAATAAATCAACAATAGTAGTAACTAGCTATTCATTAATATAATTCTCCATATGGTACAATCAATTTCTTCATGTCGAGCATGAGTCTTTTTCTATAGAATTTAATATTATGAGTCATTTTTTGTAAAATATATACTTAAGGGTCAAGATTTATTTTAAAAAAAAAAAAAATTGAAATCACAAACTTGAAATTGAAATTCTACCTTTTAGATGAATTTGAGATTTAAAATCAAAATTTCAAATTGAAGTTTTATTCAAATGTCATAAACAAACACAATTTTAAATTAAAACTTCAGATTTGAAGTTCAAATTACATGGCCAAAGGCCCCTAACACGCCGTTGTCATAATCTCAGAGATGATGCTTTACAAGATAATAATTTGGCATCGTACGTAACTCTTATATTGAAAAATTTATCTAAGATCTGGGTGAAAGCGAAACCACGAAAAATTGACATAGTATATAATTTATATGGAAAATGACATTTCTACACTCTGTTTATATGATTTATATTGAATGTTTTTTCCTTTTTATTTTTTCAAAAATATTGTTTTATAATGCAAATAATTGAGCAGATGATGTCTTAAATTAGCTCATAATGAACCTCCATCCGTTTCTTTATCTTTTGTTTTAGTTTGATTTGTGTGGAAGGTAATTTTGAAGTTTTTGTCATGTATAATTCTAGTATGTGATTAAGCTAAATATCTGACATAAAATATTTAAACTTACAAAAGTAAATAATTTTTTTCGATAATGGCTGCACCAGTTAAATAATTTGTATTATGAATGGGTACAGTGACCTTTTATTTAAATTGACCTTTTCGTTCATTCAAAATTAAGATTTAAATCATCTGTAAGTTAAAATTAATAGGTCTTACGAAAATAAGGAAGGAACCAAAAAATGTGCAAGTAATTATCCACAGAGATTTTAACCGAGCACTAGTAATTCTCGGGAATTTTTTTATTTTAAAAAAACCGTAAGGTATTAGTAAATAGTGTATTAGCATTTGATGCATTAGTAAATAACCCAAATTAATTTTAAGTACTATTATATTAATAACCTTGTGAAGTAAAGAAAGTATAAGACCAATTTCAACTTTCTATTACCATCAAGCTTTTAAGGACCCAACTCAGGATAGGTAGGTGACTTTGAAATTTGAATACCCTTAACCGCTAGATTGTTTTTCCCAACATTGTAAGGTTATTCAAGATTTGATATTTTTATGAATTTATAAATAATATTTGTGAAAGAAATACCCCTTGATTATTTTCATTAATTGAAAGATATATATACAAGTTACATATTTCCATAATAGGAGAATCTTATTCCTATTCTACTCCTAAAACCTTATTCTACCATAATTCCACCTATACAATTATGGTAAGTTTACAAGACTAATTAAGGTAACCTTTACACTACAATATACCACAAATATACATACCAAACTCGTGATGGGCCATTCTCCCTATGATGGGCCATTCTGCCCGTGATGGGCCAGTCTGTCCGAGATTACCTGTGATATACACTTATGTATATCAAGTGTCTATCATGGGTATATTATATTGTTTAACACACCCCCACAGTCATAGCGGGCGGTCTTCGAACACTGAGACTGTCCCTAAAATCTTCAAAAAGGACCGAAGGAAGACCCTTTGTAAAGATGTCTGCAATCTGATATCTTGACGGGACATGACAGATGCGTACCTGACCCCGGGCAACCTTTTCACGGACAAAATGTATATCCATCTCTATATGCTTAGTGCATTGGTGCTGAACCGGATTACCCGAAAGGTAAATGGCACTAATATTATCGTAATACACCAAGGTTGCCTTCTGAATGAGACAATGAAGCTCTAATAGTAAATTACGTAACCAACATGATTCCGAGACCACATTAGCTACCCCTCGATATTCAACCTCGGCACTTGAACGGGATAGAGTTGCCTGACGCTTCGCAGACCAGGAGACCAAGTTGTTTCCAAGGAATACACAATAGCCAGACGTAGACCGTCTGGTGTCAGGACAACCACCCCAATCAGCATCTATATACGAGACAAGTGTGGCCGTCGAGGAAGGATATAAATGTAAACCATAGTCAAGTGTTCCCTGAATATACCGAATGATGCGTTTGAGCGCATTCATGTGCTCAATTCGGGGATCATGCATGAACAAACACACCTGGTGGATAACATATGTAATATATGGTCTCGTAAAGGTAATATACTGAAGGGCTCCAGCAAGACGGTGATAGCGGGTCGGATCCTCGTAGGGTAAGCCAGCCGCGACACCAAGCTTGGATTTTGTATCAACCGGAGTGGAAGTGGACTTACAGGATGACATCCCAGCCCTCTCGATTATCTCAGTTGCATACTTCCATTAAGATAAGAACAATCCATCGGAATGACGCGAGACGCCAATTCCCAAAAAATAACTCAAGGGCCCTAAGTCTTTCATAGCAAACTCAGAGCTGAGCATGGTCTTGATAGACTGGTGTAAGGCATCTGTAGAGACAGTCAAAATGATATCATCCACATGCAACAGAATATAGGCCAATGACGAACCACGACGGTAGATGAACAATGAATTATCCGACTTGCTGTGAGTGAACCCAACAGTTGAAACATAGTCAGCAAACCTTGTATACAAGGCCCGTGGAGACTGCTTAAGCCCATATAAGGACTTCTTCAACAAACAAACATGATGAGGATGTTTGGGATCCCTGAATTCCAACGGCTGATGCATATAAACTGTTTTCTTGAGATCATCATGTAAGAAAGCATTTTTTACATCTAATTGATGAATAGGCCATGCTTTTGAAAGAGCCAAGATGAGTATAGGGCGAATGGTAGCCGGCTTGACCACCAGACTAAATGTCTCACCACAATCCACCCCAACCTGTTGAGTCTTACCATCACCCACAAGCCGCGCCTTATGTCGTGCAAACGAACCATCTGAATTTTCCTTGTGAGAAAAAATCCACATAGGCCTAATAATATTAATGCCAGAAGGACGGGGCACCAACTCCCACGTCTTATTATCAATAAGAGTATTATATTCATCGGTCATAGCAATTTTCCAATTGGGGTCATTTAATGCAGAAACTGGAGTACATGGTAAGAGTGATTTAAGAATATTAGAATTAAAATTAAAATATCTCTTTGGTTTAAAAACACTTCGCTGACTCCGAGTGACCGATCTATGACTTGAGGAGGAAGATGACGGATTTTGGGAATTTTCTGGGCTCGGGATGGATCGCCAGCGTGCGGTGGGCTCTTGGCCCATGACGGTAGCATCTTGTTTATGCTTGGACCAGATTCAGGTGGTGGGTAGCCCAATCTGAGGCGATCCATGACGGTAGGGTGTGGCCGACTCGTGGGGCGGTAGGCGATGGGCCATTGGAGAATTTTGGATGCGAGGCATGTGCGGAAAATGGTGAGTAATATACAGAGATATACCATCATCTAAAAATTTATACGAACTAGGCTCGGGAGTATGAACTTTAGTAAATGGAAATTGAGTTTCATAAAAAATTACATGGCGATTAATGATTATTTTCTTGGAGGATAAATCAAAGCATTTGTAACCAGGATGATTGGACGGAAAACCCAAAAACACACACGGAGTAGACCGGACCTGAAGTTTGTTAATTGTGGTAGATGGAAATAACGGATAACACAAGCACCCAAAAACCCGAAGATGAAAATAAGAAAGAGTCTTATGATATAAAATTTGAAGGGGGGAAGAATATGTCAGACCTTTGGAATGAATTATGTTAAGGAGATATGTGGCCATTTGAAGAGCATGATGCCAAAAATATGGGGGTACGGAAGCATGAATTAAGAGAGTGCGGACAATGTTATTTATGGAACGAATTTTGTGTTCGGCTTTCCCATTTTGTGAAGACGTATGAGGACAAGAAAAATGAAAATTGATCCCATTATTAGCACAGAACTCCCGAAACACCACATTGTCATATTCTTTGTCATTATCACACTGAATATTTTTTATTTCTCGTTCGAATTGAGTTATAATGAATGCTCTAAATTTTAAGAAGACGGAAAACATTTGAGATTTATTTGCAATCGAAAATGTCCACAAAAACTTAGAATAATTATCCAAAAAAAATATAATAACGGTGACCTAGAGAACTCAGAACAGGAGATGTCCACAGGTCGCTATGAATAATATCAAATGGCATTAAAGTATGTGAATTCGAGTCAACAAATAGTAACTTAACAATTTTTCCTAAAGAGCAAGATTGACAATTTGGAGTACTATTCGCACCCTTACATGAAATAAAATTATTTTTATGTAAAGATGACAAAATAGAAGATCCTGGATGACCAAGTCGAGCATGCCACAAGAAAGGAGCAAGGGCTGCCGGCAAGGCTGAACTCGATGGACTGAAACCGGGTGTGATAGGATAAGGATCTCCCCTACTATCACACCTCATGAGAGGACTCCCCATCTGAAATCCTTCACAGAGAAACCAAAAGGATCAAATTCATGATAAATGAAATTGTCAGTGGTGAATTTTCGGACAAACACTAAGTTTTTAATCAATTTGGGGGCATGTAAAGTATTTTTCAAGATAATGGGGGGATTGGGGGGAGATAGAGTTTTATGACCATAACCCTGAATTGGAATAAAGTTACCATTACCGACAATTATACCACGAGGGTTGCTCAAATTGGAATAAGACGAGAGAGTACCTTGATCGGCAGTCATGTGTGTCGTTGCGCCGGTGTCCATGTACCAATTTGGATCCGGTTGTGTCAACCCAAGTGTGTGCATTACGTCCTCAATGTCGGTGTGAGTATATGTGGGGCCCACTATTGAGAATGCTTGTGTGGACCGAGGCCCAAGCAGACCACCTCGCCGCCTCTACCAGTCGCATCGAGAAGTCGATCGCCGACCGCTGGGCTTGAATCGAGGTCGCCCAGCCCACTGCCCCGTTGGAAGGGCCTGGAGAATAGGGGCTGATGGCCCACGACCCATTGCCCCAGCCCCACTGCCATGGACCGCACGGCTGGAACCAGTAGGAAGGAAGCCCACTATTGGCTGGACGGGGCCCACTATCGGACTACTGATCACCGGAACCACCACCGGAATCGCCGCGTTTGCCACCACAGTTTTTGTTATTATTCTTACGATTATTTTTGCCACCACCATGAGTACGGTTTTGGCCCGAATTATCAACAAAACCTGAAGAATTTGTGGAGGACGTCATTAGGACGATGGGGCTTGCTCCGGTAGTCGCCTTCTTCCAAAGTAAACATGGAGCGGACTTGATAGAAAGCGGGAAATGGGTTGCTTTGACGAAGGAGAGTCCCAGTGCCATTATAGGCCTCAGAAAGGCCGGCAGCCAGTAGTAGAAACAGATGATTATTTGTCACAGGTGCGCCAACGTTACGGAGTTGGTCCTCCAACTCCTTGAGTTTCTTGCAATATGAAGATACGTTTTGAAATTCTTTCATGCGAACTTGAAAGAATTCCTGCTCAAGTATGACAACACGTGAATGTTGGTTATCTTGGAATATGTCACGCAATCTATTCCAGGTAGCCATATCCGTGGTATTCGGCTCAATGATCGTCTGTAAGAGGTCAACCAAAATAGTGGAATAAATCCACTGGAGAACGGTAGCATCAAAAGTAATCCATAATTGAGGACCCTCCGCGGGAATAGGTGCAGTGGGAGAAATTATGTGATGGATGACTTGATGGGAGATATCGTGAATTTTAAACAATTCTGCCCATGTCGCATATTGGACATTTTCCATCTCAAGAACAATAGGGATGTTGTTCTTGATGTTAGAAACCATGAGGGCAGGATGAAAATTGTTCTTAGACATATTAAAAGAACAAAGGAGGGGAAATTTAGGAAGAGTGAAGGTAAATAATAGCACGAATTCCGGTGAAGGGGGACGGAATTCGGCGACGGTTGTGGCCGAGAAAGGGCACAAAAACCGACAGCAATGGCGGAAGCAAGAGCTAGTCTCTTGATACCATGAAAGAAATAATCATCTTGATTATTTTCATTAATTGAAATGTATATATACAAGTTACATATTTTCATAATAGGAGAATCCTATTCATATTCTACTCCTAAAACCTTATTCTACCTATACAATCATGGTAAGTTTACAAGACTAATTAAGGTAACCTTTATACTACAATATACCAAAAATATACATACCAAATATACACCCTGCCCGTGATGGGCCAGTCTGTCCGAGATTACCCGTGATATACACTTCTGTATATCAAGTATATATCAAGTGTGTATCACGGGTATATTACCTTGTTTAACAATTTGATATATATGCATAGTATAATTTTTCAGCGACTACTTCTAATTTAGTCATACATCATGTTTGATATGATAAATATTTTTACCTTTCTTATTATATTGCTTGAGCACAAACTGAATAAAGTGATATATCTTGGTCTATTTCACTCTGACTTTCGTAGCCCAAAGGAAAATGATAGTTCTGTAGCAAGGGGGGCTTGAACACCGAGAGAAGAAATAGAAGAAGAGAGGATAGAAAAAATCAGACAAGAAGACCGGATGGATACAATTAGTATAGATGAAACCGGGGAAGACACTCGAATAGACACAGTCTGGACATCAGATACCGAACCTGAAATCTAAAATGACTAAGATCGGACAGAGACCAACCCGAACAGAGAACATACTGAGAAATTCCAAAATGAAGAGGTCCGGACTGAAGGAACCCGATTGGAAGAATAGATGGGCAGGGGAGAAAATTCTCGAAAGCCATGAAAAAGGAACAATGTGAAAAGCAATGCAACAAGAGATACAAGCATTGGAGAATAATAAAACATGGACACGGAAGACATTGCCACCAGACAAGAAGACGCTCGAATGCAGATGGGTTTACAAGATCAAGTACAACTGTGATGGAACCATCGAGAGATATAAGGCTC
Source organism: Anisodus acutangulus (assembly GCA_029783415.1). Classification (NCBI taxonomy): domain Eukaryota; kingdom Viridiplantae; phylum Streptophyta; class Magnoliopsida; order Solanales; family Solanaceae; genus Anisodus; species Anisodus acutangulus. The sequence continues at coordinate 31,357,490 of CM056498.1, read as the reverse complement.
GCTTAGTCATTTTCGAGAACAAGTAGGAGGAAGACATCGACTACAATGAGATATTTTCTCCGGTTACTAAGGTGGTGATTGTTCGATTATTTTTTGCGGTTGCGGCTATTCAAAATTGGGAGCTACATCAGATGGATGATCATAATGCCTTCTTGCACGGAGATCTCAAGGAGGAAGTGTATATGAAATTGCCATGCGTTTTTCATGTTTCTAGTCCTGGGAAAGTATATTGTCTATGGAAATATCTATGCGTATTAAAACAACTCCAAGATGTTGGTTTGGGAAGCTGTCATGCGCTTGATAAAGTATTGATTCAGACGGTCGTACTCAAATTTACTCTCTCTTACTATGCACCAAGGAGGCAGCTCAACGTTTTAGTTTATCTGGATGAAGTACAGTGCCATTGAACGGTTCAAAGACTATCTCCGTTAGTGTTCTCACTTGAAGGATTTGGGCTCCTTGAATTATTTTCTAGGAGTTGAAGTTTGCAGGGGTTCTACAGGGATATTTATATGTGAATGAAAATATGTCTTGGACATAATCTCTAAAACCGAAATATTGGGAGCTAAATCCATCAACACCCCCATGGAACAGAATCATAGTTTTACACTGGCCGATGGAGCCAAGTTGGTAGATCCTGAACCATACTGTTAATTGGTTGGTAGACTCACATATCTTTGTTTTCACGCGATCGGAGTTATCATATTGGGTGCATGTACTATCTCAGTTCATGCAGCAAAAAGCGCATTGGGACACGACTTTTCGGGTGGTGAGTTATTTAAAAAAGAACCCTGGACAAAGAATAGTGATGAGGAAGGATTGTGACCTCTGTTGTACGGATGGTGTGACTCAGATGGGGCAGGATGCCCGCTAAATCGGAGGTCGCTTCCGGGTGGTTTATCTCGCTCGAAAATTCATTTGTGTCTTGGAAGACTATGAAGCAACATATTGTCTCTCGCTCGTAGGCGGATGCAGAATATCGGTCGATGGCAATGATGGTATGTGAATTAAAATGGCTAAAAGGAATTCTGCAGAGTTTGGGAGTCGAACACAATATCCGGTTAATGTGTATTGTGACAGTTAAGTGTCATTATACATTGCCCGAAATTCAATGTTTCATGAACGAACTTAACATATTGAAGTGGATTGTCATTATGTTCGTCATGAGCTCCAGACTGGACATATATCCCCTATCTACGTGCCAATCGGTGAACAACTGAATGATGTTCTTACGAAGGCGTTAGAAAAATCACAATATGAATATTTACTTGGCAAGTTGGGCATCCGAAACACTCATGTTCCAACTTGAGGAGAAGGGGGGAGGGGGAGGGGGTTATTAGACCGACCAAAATAATAGGAAAATATGTATATGAAAATTGTAGTTTCTTTGTAATTATGGTAATATAGAAATTGCCGTCCTATTTGAATATGATTAATTTAAGCGGTGACTTATATATAAGGACGTTATATTCTGAATATAATATTGATATATGATTTAAAACGATTCGTCATCTTAACACGACGAGTCCTCATTATCCATGCTTAAAGTGGAAACTTCATGAGTAGACTAAAAAAAATTGCATTGAATAAAATAATATATCTTGGTCTGTTCTTTCATAGCCCAACGAAAATATTTGAAGTTATCGTATCTGCTTGTTATGCAAATCCCTTTCTTTATTATATCTTGGATCCAGATGTTGATGGCGCAAGCGCTTGGAAGATGTTATATTTCATTTTTATTTTTTTAATCCGCTAGGCCTCGTCATGCAAGAGACATCTCCACGTAATACTCTTAGCTAGATAATAATTAGAGTTAATTTCTTAGATGATCATTTTAATTATGGAAATAACTTATTAAAGTCATTTTTGTTTAGTCTAGGATAATAAAATCATCCAATTATTACTTTTTTCCTCTAAAAATAAAAGGCACCACAAAAATCTCATTCTCTCCTAATCGACATGGTATATTAAATCTTATTTTTTAAGGATAAAATTCATTTAGCTCATGTCCTATATATCCATTTAATCCACATATCTTATACCCATTAGAAAATGACCCAATAAAAAAAATCGAAGGAACGAGTTCCTTATTCATGTCTAGGAGTATTAAGAAAATTAGTCTACTCTAAGAATATGTTTGGTATGAAAGGTAATTGTGACGAACTAATTTACTTAAGCCGCGATAATACATGCACCCCATATACGTAGTATTTTACAATTATCATTTTGTCAAAAAAATTCTCATCGAAATTAAATTTTAATTTACCTCGTTTTGAAGTGCTGTTAACTTTCATGAATAGACTTGTCCTTCCTTAGAGCCTCTGAATACTTTCTGAAAATATACACGGTATATACTGTTGGAAATTTGCCTTTGGCGGGAGTTGCGACCGACCAACTTTAACGTCTTAAACACTAGTGTTACGTATGTTGGAGAATCCGGTTCTTCACACATGCATGATCTACTAAGTACGTAGATAACCGTAGGGCCAAGAATCGTCAAATTTCATTGAGAAATGAAAGAGATATTGGTCCACGAAGTAAGGTGTTTGAAACATGGAAAGTGTGGTATTGTGTTCAATTCTCCCTCATCGGTAGAGGAAGAAAGAATTGTTGTGTATATAAGACTCGAAATTGGTTTGGGGTTTGGGACCCCAAGGGGTATCCCATGTGTTTAAAGGAGGGAGGACCTAGATGTGCTTCGGTTCAAGGAAAGACCACACGCGCGCCGCCGCCCGCCCGTTCGGTCCGGTTCCGGTTCCGAGTTCCGGGTTCCGGGTCCACGGGTCCACGGGTCCACGGGTCCACGGGTCGTGGTCTGTGGTCTGTGGTCTGTGGTCCCTGAAATTTCAAGATGTACAGTTTGGCAGTTTGGTCCCTGAAGTTTCCAGAACGTCAGAATTTGGACAGTCAAAAGCAGAAACGCCAAGCTCTCAATTCAGCCATTTATTTTGGCTGAATTACTCCTCCTATAATGGCCAAATCCGTTGGTCTTTCACCATTTATGTTGGTGACTTTACTACCTCCATAATGGCCATTATTTGGCTATTATGGAGGCGATTTCACCCCTCCATCACCTATATAAACACCCCTTACACCATTGTTGAGCACTAAGAACACACATATAATATACATGAAATTGAAGCTTACACAAGCGTAAACTTTTCTTCTTCCTACAACTTCCAAGGCATCATTTCGTTACTCAATATTCTTCACGGTAGCTCTTGAGTTTCCTTTGCTCAAGTGTTCCATTCTTGCTTTTATCTTGGGAGACAAATTGTCCAGGACGTATAAAGGATACATACGGGGCAATATTGTCTTAAGGACAGAGTGCCACACTCGACTCAGCAAAACCAGTTTCCATTTTTCCGTCTTCAACAAAATTGTAATTTCAGTTTTGTGATTATATTGTAATTTCAGATTACTAGTTGAATTATTGATTCTTTGTTTATCCTTTCGAATACTTGTAATAGTAATATACTTCCCGTACTGCTTTATAAAGTACCATAGAGCAAAAATACCCAACATATACATACCTTGTGTATACTGTGTATATCATGAAATTCCATAACAATTGGGAAACCGTGATATACACGGTATACACAGCCGTGTATATCGTGTATATGGTAACATATTTAGTTTTATATTTTGTATATAATTAGTATTGTATACTTAGCATAATTGTGAGATTCTTGAATAAATAGAATAGAGTTTTGGGAGTAGAATAGGAATAGGATTTTCCATATTATGGAAATTGTAAATTGTATATATACTCTTTCATTAATGAAAATAATCAAGGAATTATTTCTTTCATGGTATCAGAAGTCTAGGTCAAATATTTCCTCTCCAAAAACTCCATTCTCGTGCCTCGATTTCCGAGAACATACTCTCGGTTTCCGTGCACTTTATTCCCTTTTCTCATCCCAAATTTTCTTCCAAATCCCTACGTCACGTCTTGCGTTGTTGTTATGGCTAAGAACACGTTTCACCTTGTCCTTACTGTTTCTAACATCAAGAACCACATCCCTATCGTTCTTGAAATAGAAAACGTCCAATACGCGACGTGGGCCGAACTGTTCAAAGTTCACGCACGTTCGCATCAAGTCCTCTATCACATAATTCCCTCGGCTCCTGCTGATACGGAGGTGCCTAAACTAGAGGATGATCCTAAATTATAGACAACCCTTGATGTTACCGTTCTTCAGTGGATTTACTCCACTATCTCTACCGACCTGTTGCAAATGATTATCGAACCAGACACTACAACGATGGATACTTAGAATAGAGTGTGTGATATATTCCAAGATAATCAGAATTCTCGGGTTGTTACACTTGCGCAGGAATTCTCCCACGCCAATATGGTATACTTCCCTAACATTTTAGCTACTGTAAAAGGTTGATAGAATTGGCGGACCAACTCCGTAACGTTGGTGCGCCCGTTACCAATGATCGTCTTTTCCTTCAAATGGTTGTCGGCCTATCTGAGGCCAATAGTGGCATCAGTACACTTCTTCGTCAGAGCAATCCTTTTTTGCAATTCTATCAGGCTTGTTCCATGCTCACGCTCGAAGAAGCAGGCTTGGCTAAAAGGAGGTCATTGGGCTCCTTCTACCTCATGATGACCGTGTCCGACTACTCTCCATCCGTCTCTGACAATTCCGGTCAAAACCGCAACAACGGTGACGACAAAAAGGGTCAGAATCACAAAAATAATGGTAAAAACCGTGGTGGAAATTGAGGTGGCAATAACGAGGGTGTCGACCTGACCGGAGGAAATGGGCCTCGGGGCAGTGGGCTGCCAGCCAACTAGCCATAACCCTGGGGTCCATGGCAGTGGAACTGGGCTAGTGGCCCTAGGCCCAACAACCCTTATTACCCGATGAATGCCTTCATGGGAAGCTGGGCCCAAATTCCCAATAACAACAAGCCCAGTTTTTTGGGTCAACAGTGGTACCCGAGAAGCAGTTCTAGGCCGGGGCAGTAAGCGGGTGTGCTTAGGCCTCTCCCTCCACAAGCCCACCATCCTGCGGGCCCTACCCCAACCGACATAGAACCCGCAATGCACACACTTGGATTAAATCCCCAGACGCCAATTGGTACATGGACACCAGTGTCACTTTTCACATGACGTCCGACCAAGGTACTGTCTCGTCTTATTCCAATTTGAGCAACGATCGTGGCATAATTGTTGGTAATGGCAACTTAATTCTAATTCATGGTTAAGGTCATAAAACTTTGTCTCCCCCCCATCCACCTCTTGTCTTGAAATATTCGCCACGCCCCTAACTTAATTAAAAATTTGGTGTTTGTCTGTAAATTCACCACTGATAATTGGGTTTCTGTTGATTTTGATCCTTTTGGATTTTCTGTGAAGGATTTCAAGACGGGGATTCCTCTCATGAGATGTGATAGTACAGGAGATCTTTATCATATCACGCCCGCATCCGGTCTCTCTAGTCAAGCCTTGCCATCTACTTTTGCAGCTCTAGCTCCTTCCTTATGACATGCATATTTGGGTCACCATGGGTCGTCTATTGTTTCTTCCTTACATAAGAATAATTTTATTTCTTGTAAGGGTACGCGTAGTACTCCAATTTGTCACTCATGTCCTTTAGGAAAACATGTTAGATTACCATTTGCAGCCTCTACTTCTCGTACTTTAATGCCATTTAATATTATTCATAGAGATTTATGGACATCTGTCGCTTTAAGTTCTGTGGGCCATCATTATTATGTTCTGTTTTTGGATGATTATTCTAATTTTTTATGGACTTTTCTGTTAGGGAAAAAATCACAAGTTTTTTCCACATTCTTAAGATTTAGAGCATTCATCTGCACCAAATTTCTTCGCATGTACATGCAGTAGCATTCAAGTAATGCCCTTTGATTCGACCGGAAAATAAAAAATATTCAATGTGATAATGGCAATGAATATGCTAATGGGTTGTTTCGGGATTTTTGTAATACTAATGGCATAGTTTTTTGCTTCTCTTGCCCTCATACTTCCTCACAAAATGGGAAAGCCAAACGAAAAATTTGTACCATTAATAATATTGTCCGAACTTTATTGGTCCATGCTTCCGTACCCCCTTCCTTTTGGCATCATGCTCTACAAATGGCTACTTATCTTCTTAACATACTTCCTACCAAAGGTTTGACGTATTCATCCCCTCTTCATAACCTATATAATAAAACTCATTTGTATTCACATCTTAGGGTCTTTGGGTGCTTATGTTATCCGCTATTTCCGTCAACTACAATTAACAAACTTCAAGTATGTTCTACCCTTTGTGTATTTTTGGGTTATCCATCTAATCATCGTGGTTACAAATATTTTGATTTATCATCTAATAAAATCATAATTAGTCGCCATGTTATTTTTTATGAAACCCAATTCCCGTTTGCTAAAGTAAGTAGTCCCGGACCTAGTTCTTATAATTTTTTAGATGATGAGGTCTCACCGTATATTATCCACCATTTATCAGACTTATCCCGTGCCAAAAATCCTCTAGTGGGCCCCTGCCCGCTGGCCCCACTACTTCATCGAATCTGCCCAGTGGGCCAACCACCCAACCCAGTACCGATCTCGTAATGTTTCAGTGGTCCAGCCCACTACCCCAGTTCCCGTTCCAAGCACTGTTTCCGTTGTTGGGCCAGATGGCCCATTGCCCACTCCATCGCCTGCTCATGTTCCTGTTCCTATACCGAGCCTTGTTTCCCGTGTTAGGCTAGCAGGCCCAATGCCTGCTGGCCAGTCCATCCCCTATCCGAATTTCTCCCAAAATCCACCCAATTCTCCATCGAGTCATAGACCGGTCACTCGTAGCCAATGGGGGTATTTTAAATAAAAAGACATTTTAATCTAAATTCTAATATAAATAAATTCCCCCTACCCCGTAACCCAGTGTCTGCATTAAATGACCCGAATTGGAAATTGGCTATGAACGACGAATATGATGCTCTCATTGAAAATAAGACGTGGGAGTTGGTACCCCGTCTTTCTGGTGTTAATATTATTCGGTCTATGTGGATTTTTACTCATAAGGATAATTCTTATGGTTCTTTTGCGAGGCATAAGGCTCGTCTTGTAGGTGATGGTAAGACTTAGTAGGTTGGCGTAGATTGTGGTGAGACGTTTAGTCCGGTGGTCAAACCGACTACCATTCACATTGTTCTCAGTCTGGCTCTTTCGAAAGCTTGGCCCATTCATCAGTTAAATGTGAAGAATGCTTTCTTACATGGTGATCTTAACGAGACCGTTTACATACATCAGCCCTTGGGTTTTCGAGACCTCACATATCCTCATCATGTCTGTTTATTAAAGAAGTCCTTGTATGGGATTAAGCATGCCCCACGGGCTTGGTATAGGAGATTTGCAAACTATGTTTCATCTATTGGGTTTTCACACACCAGGTTTGATAATTCATTATTCATATATCGTCGTGGTACTTCTCTGGCTTATATACTGTTATATGTGGATGATATTATCTTGACTGCCTCTTCTGATGCTCTGCGCAAGTCTATCATGACAATGCTCAGTTCTGAGTTTGCTATGAAAGACTTGGGACCCTTGAGTTACTTTTTGGGGATTGTTGTCACTTGTCATGCAGGTGGGTTATTCTTATCACAACGGAAGTATGCATCTGATATCATTGAGCGAGCTAGTATGTCCTCGTGCAAGTCTACTTCCACTCCTGTTAATACTAAACCCAAGTTGGGTGCTGCGGCTGGCTCGCCTTAAGGGGATCCGACCTACTATCGCAGTCTTGCAGGGGCTCTTCAGTATCTTACATTCACGAGACTAGATATTATGTATGTCGTACATCATGCGTTTTTGTTTATACATGATCCAGGATTGAGCACATGAATGCGCTCAAACGCATTATTCGATACATCCAGGGGATGCTTGACTATGACTTACATTTATATCCTTCATCAACGTATACATTTGTCTCGTATACAGATGCTGATTGGGGTGGTTGTCCAGATACCAGACGCTCCATATCTGGCTATTGTATGTTTCTTGGTAATAACTTGGTCTCCTAGTCTGCGAAGCGTCGGTCTACATTATCACGCTCTAGGTGCAGATGTCGAGTATCGAGGGGTAGCTAATGTGGTCTCTGAATCCTGTTGACTACGTAATCTTCTTTTAGAGCTTCATTGTCCTATTTAGAAAGCTACTTTGGTTTACTGTGATAATAGTAGTGTCGTCTACCTTTCTGGAAATCCGGTTCAACACTAGCGCGCTAAACACATCGAGATGGATATTCACTTTGTTCGCAAAAAGGTAGTTCATGGACAAGTACGCGTGTGACATGTCCCTTCCAGGTATCAAATTGCAGACATCTTTACAAAAGGTCTTCCCTCGGTCCTTTTTGAAGATTTTAAGGATAGTCTCAGCGTACGAAGATCGTCCGCTATGACTGCGGGGGTGTGAAAATATACACGGTATACACTTACCTTGTGTATACGTGTATATCACGGAATTCCATAACAATTGGGAAACCGTAATATACACGGTATACACAGTCGTGTATATGGTAACATATTTAGTTGTATATTTTGTATATAATTAGTATTGTATACTTACCATAATTGTGAGATTCTTGTACAAATAGAATAGGATTTTGGGAGTAGAATAGGAATAGAATTTTCCATATTATGAAAATTGTAAATTGTATATATACTCTTTCATTAATGAAAATAATTAGGAAATTATTTCTTTCACTTTCAATATTCTTAAAATACGAGGTTAAATGAGTTCAACGATATCCAAATAACAAAATTAAATAAAGTCGAACAAAAAACTCAAAGCAAACCCCGAGATCAAAATCGTAATGTTTATACATATTCACGTTATCCAACCCGTAAGTTCAAAACTCAAGTCCGATATCAAATTGACCTCCAAATTACCAAAATTTATTCCCTTTAACCTAAGGCAAAAGTCCCTAATTCCACATATAAATCATGATGTTCATCCAAATACGCAGTAAAATCACTTGTCTGGTGGTTGTAGTTGGTTTTCAGACTTTCATTCGAGTTATCCCGAGCCCCAAAGTAACATCATGAAATAAACTCAAAATCACAATTCTGCTCATTCTTGAGTTGTATTTTTCTATATCAGTCATGCTACGATGTATGTTGTATTCTTGAATAAGAGGACAATGGAATTTATTAGTTGTTTATGTTAAATAAAAATGAAAAAAATTAAAAGTTACTTTTGGTCCGGAAATGAGATCGGTCACTAGGAATGACAAGTGTATACAATTTTGCGGATTCTGTCTATCGCACCGGCCTCAGTTGAGGCGGGTATGTGTATAACTTTAGCGGGTAGTAGGCGAGTATGAGTATTGAAAATGTACACGCAGCGGGTGGCAGGTAGGTGATGGATTTACAGTTATACCCGCCTCCCCCGCCCCGCATCCAACCGCCCGCCTACCCGCTTACCCGCCCCATAAGCGCAGTAATAGTTGTAGTAGTCCGTAAGCCCATAAGCCCAATGCCAATAATAAGTGAGTAGGCAAAACCCTACTTACTTACACTTAGTCCTTACTCAAGTTCAGCATCCTTTACTCTTCAGTCTTCACGCCTCCCTCTCTCGTTCACTCTTTAGTCTCTTCCGATTGTCGTCTCTCCTCCCTCTCTCGTTCTTCATCACGCCGCCATCCGGTTTCACGCCTCCCTGTCCCTGAGACCCTGACAACATGTATTGATTAAGAGGACCTACTACTCTGAGAACAAAATGTTTGATTTTGTTTTCATTTGTGATAAAATTTAGAAAAGCATTTTTGGTTTACAAACTATATGTTCTGGTTTTATATATGTGAACCAAATCAACTACTCTAAGCTGGTTGATTTTCAAACTGAACATGCCTTTGGGTTCTTTTAAGAATACAAATAATTAATTATGTTTTGGTAGTTATTTTCAAAGGAAAAAACTTCATATTTTGTTAAAACCAATGTGCTTACATGCAATGCCCACTACTAAAGATGTGTCAACAACCTTCTAAAAATTCATCCCTTTTGTTTTTCTTGGTGCAAGTTTATCATGAATTTATGTTTTGTATTATCTGAATATATTTAGGGCCTAAGTGATAGTTGTATTATTATCTAAAAATGTTTAGTATGGTGCTTTGGTCATGCCTAACTTTTTAAAAATGTAATTGGATTTTGTGATGTTTTCTTCTAAATGACATCCATCACTAATTACTGATTGGAAAATCACACCGTCGAAATGTAAATACAAAAGCACACCTATCACTAATTGTTGTTTTAAGTGCTAGAGATAATTTGTACAAATATCCACCACTTAGTGAAGATTGGGATAATGTTTTGAAAATATGTGAACTATTGAAAGTGTTTAATGATATTACACATCAATTTTCTGCCTCGACGTATCCTACTGCCAATATTTATTTTCCTAGAATTTGTGAGATTAGAATCTTATTAACCAACTGGTTGTCCTCACCTACCATTTATATAGGAAAAATGGTCGAGGTAATGCTAGAGAAATACAATAAGTATTGGTTAAATGTTAAAGGTCTTATGGGCGTGGCAACTATACTTGATCATAGGTTCAAGATGGCTCTCATTCGATTTTACTTTGCTAAAATTTATGATGCGCTTGATGTTGATGTTGAGGTAAAAAGGATTTATGATTTTCTAAAGCAATTGGTGGATGCGTATGGGTACAAAAATGGTAATAATTCAGCTAGTAGTAGCCACGCGTCTTCAACTGATGTTACAAGTAGTATGGGAATGAGGTACATGCAAGAGTTTGCACAATTTGTGTCACAAGACAATAGTAACGTTGGCCTAAAATCTGATTTGGAGAAGTACTTGGAAACTGAAATTGTACCACTTGTGGATGATTTCGATATTCTTAATTGGTGGAAAATAAATGGAAATAATTATCCCGTTATCCAACAAATAACAAGGGATATATTGAGCATTCCAGTTTCTACCGTCCCATCGAAATCCACATTTAGCACTAGTGGACGTGTACTTGATCCTTATCGTAGTCGACTTCTTCTGGAAATGGTAGAGGCATTGATGTGTGCTCAAAACTGGATTTGGACGGATATTAAAGGTAACATTAATTTAATTAAATTATTTATGTTGTATTAAATTAAAGTTAAACTCTAACTACTTTGAGTATACATTATGCAGGTGGTGGTAATGTCAATGAGATGGAAATATGTGATCTTGAGGAATGTGATACTCAAGTCCTTTGTTGAATACTGAATTACCTGAAATATCTCATTGTTCACTGGGGTCCTTGGAGGGCAATGGTTGAGTTTATTCAGCACATTGTTCTTTCAAGATGTTCTCAAATGAAGAAGCATGTATTGCTTTAAGTATTTATGGAGACAATAGTATTTTTTATGTAGTTTGTCGTGTTTATATAATTTACTAATTTAATTTATAAGACTATTTTGTTTTGGGTTTGATCACTATTTTGTATTGATCACTAATTGATCACAAATGAATTGATTACAAAATATAGTTGGCGGATATTGGCGGGTGGCGGATATCCACTTGGGTGGTGGAGCGGGTGTGAATTTAGGAATATACCCGCTAGGCGGGTATGGATGTTGAAATTGTACCTGCAGCTCTGCATTGCTTCTTCTGTTGAGGCAGTCGAAGAAGTTGACATAACCGTAGAGGTATATCTTTTTCCTTCCAGTCTTGTTGTCGCGCCCTATTTTGACCTGGCTCGGGTCAAAGCGGAGCACGGACGTATGGGGTGATTCCTGGGTAAAAAGGGTTGAGGAGTCGCCACCTAATTATTTTTACGGTGAATTAGGACACCTAAATATTAAACTAAATGCTGTCGTGTAAACTCCAATTTTAAGGTCTGCGAAACTAGCGAGATTCTAGGTAAGGGTTCTTTATTATCCTAAAGGGAAGGGTTTAGGCATCCTTTAAGATCCGCTAACTTGCGGTTATCCGATCAAACTCAGGTTAATTATTATTTAGAAAAAATGCATGTTTGAAGCATGAAGTTAAAAGATGTTTGCAAATAATTATAAAAAGGATGCATTTTAAAAGATAGATAAATGTAGAGATTTTTCAAAATATGCATTTATATGATATCTAAAGAGAAATACATGTAGAGTTGAAAAATATATTTTTTGACAATTGATAGTAAAACAATTTTTTTTTTATAATGCCAAATGGTAAAATTTTGGGAATCAATGAATTGTAAATTGACGAAAGATAAACTTATTCGGTATGATTTAATAAAGCAAAATAAAAGATGACAAAAGTTGTTTTGAAAATCTTGAATTCGCGTGACGAGCCTAAAATAAATAAACTAGCGAAGGATTTCTAAGTTTGCGAGCCTACAAATAAATAAGCTAGCGACGGGTTTCAAATCTTAAACTAACCTATGAATAAATCCTAAGTTTGCCTATTCTAAGCATTTCAATAATTACATAAGTGCGATAAATAATATTACAATACAAAGCGAGATAAAAGCTGAATTAAAGAAAGAAATAACAATAAATAAACTCCGAGGAATATTTGTCGTTATTTACTTTAATCCTCGCAAGTCGTCAAGAACAAACGGTTAGAAACATTTAAATACAAATAACTTCATATCCGTATTCAAAACAGTGAATGTTTTGATCGCGGAGGGCTCAGACTTAAATTTTGAAAAGAACATTCCAATCACGTCGTGGCTGCAAACATATGACTAATGTAGTTTATTTTTGATTGCCTCGCCTACTAAACGTGTTGGTCTCTCGGGTGAAATAGAAAAGATCACTATAATCACGTCGTGGTTGCGAATATATAACTTGTTGGTTATTTTAGTCACCTCGCCTACTAAACATGTTGATCTCGGATAAAAGGTTTAAGTCTTCATCCTTGCCCAGAAGTTATATTTCCGTCTTTGCAACTGTGTAGGCCTCAAAATCGACGGATATTTTTCATCGGCCAGTGTAGTATCGTGTTCAAATCAAGAAAAATGAAACAAGAATAAAGAGGCGATGAGTAGCATGAAAAACAGAGGCGTAAAAACAGCTTCAAAATGACGGTGTCTAGTTTAAAACAAGAAACAAGAGAACAAATATTTGAATCTTTGAAACAGTGGCGAAATAGAAAGCAATGTTTGAAAAATGCGAAGTAACCGAGAACAAAGAAGCGGAAAATGCGGCCTCGAATTCAATTTCGTCGGCCTTTAATGCGATATTAATTAAAACAAGATAAAAGCAGTGCCAAAAACGAGCGGTGGCGGTTTAAAATATCCGACCCGAAGTTTCAAATTCGAAATTCAAAATCGGTCGCCTGACCCGGTCGATGATTCATACCCAAAATCGATTTGACTGGCCAGATAACCAACAACAAGAATATGAAATGCAAGAATGCGAAAATGTTGCCAAAATCGGTCGATCTGACCGGTCGTTGATCTGACCGGATCAATGATCCAAACTTGAAATCGATTTCAAAGACCAATTTCAGATAACCAAGAACAAGAATATGAAATGCAAGAATTACGAAAATGTTGTCCAAACCGGTCGACCTGACCGTCGATGATCTGACGGTCGATGATCTGACCGGATCAATGATCCAAACTTGAAATCGATTTCAACACCAATTTCAGATAACCAAGAACAAGAATATGAAATGCAAGAATTACGAAAATGTTGCCCAAACCGGTCGACTCGACCGGTCGATGTTGACCGAATTGGAGTTTCAACCGGAATCAAACAATTTCGTCAATTTCAGATAACCAAAGATAACAACAAAGAAGAATGTAGGAAAATTGGAAAAATCTAAACCGTCGACGGGACCAGTCGATGTTTGACCGGTGTGTGTTCAACCCGAAGTCAAATAATTTCATCAATTTCAGATAACCAATGATAACAAACGGCAATGTAAGAAAATTGGGAAAATCTAAACCGGTCGACCTGACCGTCGATGACCGACCGAAATCGATGATCCGAACCAAATCTTACACCAAATTCAGATAACCAACATACATAAACATGAAATGCAAGAATTACGAAAATGTTACGAGCAACCGGTCGACCGGTCGGTCGACCGACCAAATCGATGAAAAATCAGAGAAATCAAAGGGGATGACAAACCTTTTCGGACTTGATTCTTGGAACAACAACGAAGCCAAATACTCTCAAATCAAGAACACAACAAAATATGTATGTATATATTGAATAATCTTCCGAAAATCCATCCGAAAGTCTATTTTTTCTTCCTCGAAAATCCCCCTTCTCTGATGAAGAACAACATGGGGGTATTTATAGGTGGATTCCCCCCTAAAAAACGAGTTTGAATTCGAATTAAAGGTAAAGAAAAATCCGGATTTGAGGGGCATGGGTCGCGGGTTTTAGGGGTATGGGTCGAAGTGACGGGAGTTGGTGGTGGCAGGGGGTTGGTGTTGGTGTCGGGTGAGGTGACCGGCGACGTGGGGTCGCCGGTATGGGGGGTGTGGGGTCGGCGGCTTTCGGGTAAGGGTAGGGTTCGGTCCCCTCCCCTTTTTTTTTTTTCTGATTTTCGTTTTTGTTTGGTTTGGGGATTAAAAGAGGTTGGAAATGGGTTTGGGTCAGGCGACGGGTCGGGTGAGTGGGCGGGGAGTTGGTGAGGCGATGAAATGGGGGATTTAATTGGGGGGAGTTTGGGCTTGTGGTGTTGGGTTTAATTATTTTGGGTTTTTTTTTGTTTTGTGGGTTGTGGGAATTGGGGGGAAATAAAGGGAAAGGGAAATGGGTATTGGGCTTGGTTTGGGGCTTTGATTTAAGGGTGTTGGGTTTTGTTTTGGGATTGGGCTTGGGCGAAAAAAAAAGGGTTTTAATTTAGGTTGGGTAGAAATTGTATTGGGTTAGGAATTGAAAAAATATAAAAGAGGTTTAATATTAAAACATATTTATATATATATATATATTTTTTGTAAAAGATGTGAATTATTTAAAATAGCGTAACGATGTGATAATAAAAATATAATATTTACGAAATGTTTAATGCTTAAAAAAAGGAAATGCGATGCAATTTTGCGAGAATAAACTAACATAGAATTTTCGGATAAAACTTATGATTATTATAAAATGCAAATGATATAAAATATGCGAATAATAATAATAATACGAAGATACACACATATATGCCTATATTTTAAAATTATTTTAAAAGTGTCAAAATATTAAAAATTACGAATAAAATCATAAAAGATGGGACAAAATTGGGTGTCAACACTTGTTATCAATTGTCTCTGGATTCTTGCCTCTTCTGAAACTGTCCTTTTCTATACAGGAGACGGCTAGGGAAGATCCATCGGCTGAAGCCAGCCCAATTGATGACTTAGAGGCATCAATCGAGGTCATACCTGAGGATGTACTCTTGCAGTATTTTGGCTCAGCCGACATCAGACCTTCACCCTCTTCGCCGGTTGGTATTCATGAAGAGTGGGTTAAGGAGTTTCTAGCCAAGGGCATCCCCACCAGCAAGGAGGAACTTCATGCATTGAGGACCTCTTTGTTTTGGTTGTCGAATGAGGTGAGGGACTCTCCAGATTTGGCGGCCGCGTATAATGACATGGCCTTGGCTTTGAATGACCTATTCTCTTTGCATAAGGCAGTCAAAGATAGATGTGATAAAGCATTCGTAGCTCTGTAACGCTTGGGATCTCTTCGGTAACAAAAGAATTGTGTTCAGGCTACTTTTGCCCAGGTAAATGAGGAGAGGCAGTGAAGTGTCAAACGAAGGCGTGACTTGCAGGGGCGGCGGTCCCAATTGCAAGCTGAATTAGAGAAGATCCATGCAGAGATAATGACTATAACCCCTGAAATAAGTGCCCTGAACTCAACTATTAAAACCCACGATTCCTCCTGCTCCTCGTTGTTTCGGCAAGGCTGTTATCTGGATAACGAGATACGGGAGCTTGGTAATCAACAAGTTGTTTAGGAATTGGATCTGAAGATGGGTAATGATCGGCTGACCCAATTGGAAAATGAGTGTGTTGAATGGAAAGGCAAACTTGCTTGTGTAAAGCCATAATTACCTGTTAATTCTTCCGAAGTGGTATCTGAAGCACATCATTTTTCGGCTACGATTACTTCTTTTCTAGTTGATCCTGCTGTCCAAGTACCAGGTGACCTTCCTACAGCCTTGCAAGATGCACCGGCTCGATCGGAACAATAACCAGAAGATACTCTAGCAGTCGATATGCAGGTTCTTACCAAAACCCAGTCAATTGGTGTGGCTGAGATTGCACAGGGGGTAGGAGTGGGAATCCCTGAAGAGTTAGGGGTAGTTGAGGTAGTGGCCGTTGGTGTGGCCGGTGATGAGGAACAAATTGCAGCAATTTGGAAAGACCAAGCAACCGTTGATTGGGCTGATCATAAGACTTCAATAGTTGATGATGTAATGCAGCGCTCGATTGATTCAAGGCCGACCAATTCAGCTTCTTAGTTGTATCGACCCCGAATCGAAGGGTATGTTATTATGACCAGCTAGTCGGTCAGTGGCTGTCGTTTGCCCATATATTCCCCAAATCGAAGGAAAATTAGCCTCTTTTATGACTAGGCAGCCGGTCTGTGGCTGTTGATTACTTATGCATGACCCAAAATCGATGGGTAATATTTTTTCAAAATGTCTACCATTTACATTTCTTTTCCATGCATGTTTATCGCTTGATCCGTATTGTCGGCAACCCATGGGTTCGCTACGAATGGTCATTTCCTAGTTTGGCTATCATTTGCTGATTTTACGATCTTTCATTGGCGAGATGATTTTCCAAACTAAGTCTCCTTCGGCAAACCTCTTTAGGCTCTATATGTTTGTTGTATGCTTTGGCCATTTTACGTTTACCAGCTTTGATTCTTTCTATGACTGTTAGTCGATTTTTACCTAACTCACCCAACTCCCTTAGCATGGCATGCTGATATTCTTCCAAACTTAGAAATTTTGGTTTGACCATCCGTAATGATATTAACTTTTGAGGACAACATTCCATCTTGGCCATAGATTTAGCTGATAGGATGTCGTCCCTGTAGCTGTAGATTTGGAGTTTATGATTGCCCATTTCATTTAAGACATGTCTTTATAAAATGAGTTTATTCAAACTTTTCACAAAACATACACAACATGGGGTATAAAATAACACTCGAGTTTTGTACAAGCGTAGAACAAAGACAAACAAAGCTAGGCGTAAAATTCCTATCGGCAGCTCAAATATTGTTGGCCGCCAGATTCTGGTTTTCTGTTGTGGTTCCCCATCTGAGATGCCTCGGCTATCCTTTTCTCAGAACTTAGGGCGGTCAGTCAATACCACATGTCACGTGTGATATGGGTTTTCTCAACCATTTAAATCCTCTACGGTAAGCTTTGGTTCGGCTAATTATTTTATTTCAAACCCTCGCGAGGTAAGATTACAGGATTTCCAAGATCCTTCTTCATACTGTTTTATGACGCCTATGAGAGTCACATAGGGTGAAAAGAGGACAACCTCTATGTTCTGAACCCCTGGTCGGAATGGGTTATCATCCGCTGGGACGATTTCTATCTTGTCTCATTCCCAAAAAATGAGCTTTTGATGCATGGTAGAAGGAAGACAACGACTGGTGTGAATCCAGTCCCTGCCCAGCAGAATGGTGTAGGACGGCTTGCCATCTATTACAAAGAAGGCAGGCCAGACCGTCTTAGGACCTACAGTGATTTCTGCTACTAGAATCCCCAATGCTTCAGAGGCTTCTCCCATAAAGCTAGCCATTTTCATGTTAGTTGGGATGAGATCCTCTTTTGTTTTGTTAAGATCCTTTAAGGTAAGCAGCGATATCACATTCAATACACATTCGGCTACGGCAGACTCAGAAATCTCATAATTTTTGGCTTTCTTAGTATTGGAAATTAGATGCAATGTCTGTTGCATCTTACGCAAGGACTTGACACGTTACATCCTCATTTTCTGAGTCTTGGATGCGACTCTTGGTGGTGCCTCTTTCTTTTCGGGAGCCTGATTGACAGACCACTTCCCCTCTTCTGTGTTGGCGGCTGGTTTAATCATTCTCCGGGGTCTCGTCTGGTCCTCATTCCTCACCATGATACGTAAGGACGAAACACCCTCGTTTATATTAAACTCGACCACCCTCTGTTTGGTTTTAGGGAGTGGTTCTTCATCTATTCGAGGCGTGCTCGGCTGCCAATTGGTTGACATCCGTACTTGCCCCCCAGGCCTATGTCTAGCGCCAATAGGGACCCTTCTGAACCTCATGGTTTGTTCCTGAAGTTCTCGTTCAACATTCCTCGAGTATTTAGGGCAGCCATGAAAACTGCTCCTAGCTAGTTCTCTGTCATCATGAATGTCATATAGGCTGCCTAACTGGTTGAACATAGAGGTCCTTGTGTCTTTATTCCCTTCGGTAGGTTTCTTTGGGACCCACACCCTTTTCATCGATTATCTCCCTTTAGTGTCTTTTGACTCATCGGGCTTAGCAAAATATACCATATATATTGGTATCGCGGGAAAGGGGTCGGTATGAATGAACATTTCAGCCATACTCTTGTCGGTTAGCTTGAACCTCCCCTCTTTGATTCCTTTTTGGATTGCCTTTCTGAAGACCACACAATTATAAGTAGAGTGACTGTATGAGTTATGCCACTTGTAGCACTTCTTATCTTTGAGTTCCTCGGCAGGCGGAATCCTATGACCATCAAGCATCCAAATCTTCTTATCTTTTAGCAGATGTCAAAGATCTGATTTGCCTTTGTGATATCAAATGAGTAATCGACTCTGTCATCGAATGAACTCGTCTCCTTGCCTTTTACGGCTTTCAAGGTTGAGCAAGAGTAAACCTTACCCTTAACAATCTCTGCCACCATTGCGTCTGCCGCGCAGTCGGTTGACTCTTAGTCGGACTCATTCACTTCAATGATGGATACCAAGTGGGAGCCTCAATTTCGGTTGGCTCTTCTCCGCTCCCTCTCCTGGATGTACTGCTCTATTTGGCTAACTGGCTCAGGTCAGAGCAGGATTGTCCCACCAACTTCTCATTTAACTGAGGGTGCATGTTGTTGATTAACATATGGGCACACTCAGAGTCGGGGAAGTGTACGATGCATTTCCCAACCTTCTCTTTTAATCTCTCGATAAAATCGGCAGCCGATTCATCGACATGCTGCTTGAGATTCGTTAGATCAGTCACAGTAATCTGAGGTTGGAGACAATAGAACCTATCATGGAAGCAACCCTCCATGTCAGCCCAGCTCTGTACTGAATTAAGAACCAAAGAGGAGTACCATGCGAAGGTTGTTCCCGTTAGAGAGAGAGAGAATAACTGCAACTTGTGACACTCATTCTGGCCAGCCTCGCCGCATTGGGCAGTAAATCTACCGATGTGCTCGATAGTGGATTTGTCGTCGTCGCTAGAGAAGATGGCAAACTCTGGTGGTTTGAAGCCCCTTGACAAAGGTGTTATCCGATCTACCCAATCGAGGTAAGGCTTCTTATAAACAGGCATGTCCAAAGGTTTCAGTTGGATGTTGAAGTACCTCTGCATGGTATTAGCAATAATTTCCAAGTTTATTAGTTGTGACATCCCCTGCCGATTCTTGATTGGATTCGGCTGGTAGGTGTTCTGCACTGGCGGCCTCAATTCTGCACTTTGTTGGACAGGGTTTTGAAGGTTGTACGTGGTCTGTTGGCCATTACCAATAGGTGGGGTAATGCCCCATTACTGTTGTTGGGTATGGCCACCAAAGCCTGCAACTTGAGCTCCTGGAACGGCTAACGGAGCCTGAGGATAATGTGGAATAGTATTCCATGGCTGCTTTCCTCGAACGTCGGCCATTCTTAGAAAATTTACGCTTCCTGGAAGGTATGGATTGGGTACTGGCAATGACTGCTGGAATGGTATTCCATTGTAAACAACGTCACTAGATAGCCGAGCTAAGTCATAGATCGACTGCCAATTCGGCTGGCCAATATTGTTCGCCTGCATCGTAGGGCTGTTCATAGAAATGTACGGCATAACGGGCGACAATAAAAGTGTCCTAGAGCCTGAACTGGTCTCCAAGCCATGTTGATCTGCCCATACTTCAGACTCACTTGGTCAAGTGGCAAATTCCCCACCCCCACCCCCCAAAGTTCAGCGACGACCACGCTGTGTGCTGGTTGCTAGGTGATTGGGCTTGTGTTCCTAGGTGCACTATCGGCTGCACTTGAGTAGGCACTAGCTGATGCACATGCGGCTGAGGAACAACACCGGAAGTCACGGTCTCATGCTGAACATCACCGCTCATCAGATGGATGACAGAACTAGCCGAACATTCTCCTGGGTGCATTCGGTTGGTTTCCATCTCCCTCGCTTGCTGAACCTCATTATGTACCATGGGCTTCACAATGTCAGCCAACTGTTTAGAAACTTGGTATATAATATCGTGGATGCCCAAGTTGATCTGTTGTCTAATAAAAGACGCGGTCATTATGGTTGGACCTTCAGATTGGCTAGATTCTTCCACAGCTTGGGTTGATGGAGGAAGTGGAGGGGTATCAACCAATGTAGGCATACCCGAGGAGGATGTTGGTTCGTTGTTCCTTCAGGGTGGATTTTGTTTAGAATATGGACTGGACATTTGTCTTGCCGGACCTTAGGCGCATACGCCAAGAATGATCCTGACCTGGAGAATCAAACTTTGCTATTAATTCACCTATGGACCCACTGGGCGTGTCAAATTTGTTCTCGCTTCGAATTCTGTTCTCTGCCATTTTATCGGCTGACAAAATCGGGAGACAAATTGATTCCTTAACTTAAGCGATTTGGACTGGAAACAGAACTCTAATTTCCAACAATGGGTTCCCCAACTACTCCACAAAGCGTTAGGACGGTGGTATGAGTAAACTAAGAGGTAAGAAACATGAATGCAACTGAGTACAGTAAAGTAAAGGATAAAATGAAGTAAAAAGATAAAGATAGATAAAAATTGAGTTGTTTGATTGATTGGTTGTGTCTTATATACAAAGAATGATCATATTTATAGTACAAAAAAGGAAAAAGAAATTGTACAATGTGATCCCCCCCCCCCATGTCAGCCATCAAGTAACCCGCTAAGTTCAATGGCCGACTATGGGGGAGGTGGTGCCGATTTTCTCGCCCTCTACTCCTCTTGCTTTGATAATGGTCATTTCTTTTAGTTGTTGTTGGCCGTTACTGCTTCTAGGGGTCCGAAAATCCTTTTGACTTGGTCGTTGAGGCATCTGCATCTGAGTGGATCTCAGTCGTACCTCTAACTAACAACTCGGCTAAGATGCCTTATAGCCGATACAATTCTTGTAGTCATGGGCTAAGAGTAAATTCGGCTCTGAAACAGTTCGGTTGTTACTGAATTCGGCTAAACACTTAAATTATTTTTTTGAGTGTTAACAAATTTAAATTTCACAGTTGATCAAATAATAAAATTTAAATGTGGTCAAGCAAATAAGACAACTGTATGATTTTGTTTCTCAAATATTTTCCGCACATCGCACAAATACTATGCTAGTTTCTTCTAAATAACAGGGATAATAAACAAGAAACAGTTAAAAAAGCTTTCATTTTTTTCTTGTTGAAAATTCTTTGGGTCTTTTAAACAATTGGAACTGAACTATTCTCATGTTTTGCTGAAATTTGTTTGGCCATGGGAAACTCGTCCTATGCTCAATTTTTGGGTTAAGTGAAATTTACGCTAATAAAAAACACAAATCTTGTGTACATTCCTATGTCTGAGAAGTCTAAGCTTTACTTATATATATTTATTTTCTAATAGAATAATCCAACTATCATAACAATCATATAACTTTGATTTATATTCCAACTGTCATTGCCATCATACAACTTGTTAAATCAAGGAAAATCACGTCTCAACAAATCTAAGTTGTTAGTACCATTATATAATATACACAACTTGGAGAAAATTAAATGATTGTACAGTAAGATGCTGGCAGAGAATTATAGAGGTTGACGATCCCCAAAATGCAACTATATAAAGACTTTCCTTTTTGGTTCTTTATCCATCAAATTCACAAACCTTACTATTTCTACTTCAGAATTAAAAACACTATTAGTGATAATTAGAAAGAGAGATAAAAAGATGGGTTTGAAAGGAAAGTTGATTTCACAAACAGAGATCAAAGGTTGTAAGGATCTGTTTCATGAAATGTTTAGGCACAAACCACACCATCTTCCTAATGCTACTCCAAATATTATTCAAGCTGTCAATTTGCATGAAGGAAATTGGGGTACCGTAGGCTCCGTGTTCAACTTGAATTATACTATGGGTAAGATTTTCTGATCAATTTTTTAATTGAATAATTGATTTAATAGAATATGTAGTTTCTTAGTTTTAGTACCAATTTAATACTTTAGCAGTTTAAGTTAGTTATAGGAGAAGTCTACTACTTTATTTACATTACTATATAATGTCTCGTGATTATTGAAATTTAGAAGAAATTCATTTTTTAAGATCACAATTTTACAGTTGAGCCTAGGGATGGCAACGGATCGGATCTGGACCGGATCCTACTAGATCCAGATCCGGATCCATTTTTCATATCTGGATCCAGATTCATCGGGTCCATAAAAATCATATCCAAATCCGGATCCATTGGATTCACCGGGCCACGGATCGGATCTGGATCTACACGTAATTTTTTTTGATTTGAATAATATTCCCACATGTTAAATTTTTTATAACAAAATGAAACGCAATCTGATTGAAAAAAATGACTGAGTTCATTCAATCAACCTACACAAACATGACATCATTCTTCCAAAATACTGAACAAAGTTTTAGCATCACAAGAAAATAAAGACGATTGACTTATTTAGTGATGCTGAATAGGTTGCAACTTTGAGCTAATTTTTGGAGGTTTTAGTGATGCTCCACTTGTAGTTCTACTGATTGACTTCATTAAACAACATAAAACAATGTCAGTCATATATCAAAAGTCCCAATTTTTTTTTTGCTGATCAAACAAATGAGAGAAAGATACTTAAAGCTTACGGCTAGCAAATTCAAGAAAGGGAAATTTAAAGAAGAGTGATAATTTTTTCTTTTTATAGAAATGAAAATATGGAAAACTGCAGAGAGCATATAGATAAAAGAAATGAAACTTCAAAGACAAATTGCATGGCTGTGTGACTTGTGTCTTATCCTGGTTCAACCCTTTACCCAATACATAAATTATGAAAAAATTTAAGAAAATACTTATAAAATTACATTCTAGGTTATGTATATTTTTAATAAAAACGGATCTACATATCGGATCTGGATCGGATACGGATCTCAAATACAAGATTCAGATCTAGATCCAATCCGTCAAAAATGGATCCGAGTCCAATCCGGATCCATCAGGTCCAAATTTTGAAGATCCATATCCTATAAAACGGATCTGGATCCACCGGATCTGGACCGGGTCCAAGATCCACTGCCATCTCTAGTTGAGCCTAAGTCTATATGTGTGTTTAGGGGTGACAGATGGGCGGTTTGGGCTGAATCAATAGATGAGTCAATGTCCAGCCCACCCAAAGTTTACATGGGTTAAAATGGACGTGTTAAGATGAGTTAAATGATGGGTCATAACCTAATTTGCCCAACTTGATCCATTACTTTTACAAATCTCAAACTTATCTTCTATGATGTTATTTTTATTTTGTATGATATTTGATTTTTCTATATAATTATTTTTAAAATAAGAATAATATTTTAAAGATTTTTTTTATTTTTTATAAAATCAAAATAAATATATAAAATAATGGATGGGAGGGAGGGGGTAGTGGGGGTGGGGGGTTGGGTACCAAAAAATTCTCATTTTTAATAAAAATTTATATATAAGTAAAATAAATATATAAAATAAAAACTTCGGGGGTGGTGTGGGAGGGCAGGGGATTGGGGAAAGAAAAAAATTCATATTTTTAATAATATTTTTATAAAAATAAAAAAATATGAAATAGAAATTTGAGGATGGGGTAAGGCATGGGGTGGAGGTGGTAGGGGGGGAGGAGTTAAGAAATATTTTTATATTTTTAATAATTTTTTTATAAAAGTAAAAAAATATAAAATAGAAATTTGAGGAGGGGGTAGGGCATGGGGTGGAGATGGGGGTAGGTGGGGCTTAGGGTGGTAGAGGGGAGGTAAGAAAAAATTTCATATTTTTTTATAAAAGTAAAAAACAATATGAAATACAAATTTGAGGATGGGGTAGGGCAATGGGGCGGGGGTGGAGGGGGGTAGGTGTGTTCAAAGAAGAAGTGGTTTTGTTAAGTGGGTAGGGGGAGGTAAGAAATTTTTTTATATTTTTTTATAAATTGTTTATAAATGTAAAAACAATATAAAATAAAATTTTGAAAGTGGGAGTAGGGCGGGAGGTAGGGGTAGGTGGGGTAGAAGTGGGTAGGGGTGGTAGGGAGTTAGGGGTGGGGTGGAGTAGGCAAGGTAGGGGGCAGAGATGTGAGGATGGTTCAGTGCTTGTATGGGGGCTGGTGTATGGGAGGGGGTAGGGTGGATGAATAGCATAGTGGGTGGTTAGGGTGCGTTGATATATTTTTATTGTTCCGAAATAATAAAAGAATTTTTTAAATAATTATATATAAACAAAAATCTTAATCTAGAGTAGAGTTCTAATAGTTAAGATTGAACATTTTCGTGAGTCAAGTTTGGGCATCATCATTGGTTCATTTGGGCTGTTGATTTATGATGGGTCAACTTGGGCTAGCCCAAACCAACCCATTATCAAAATCACTCTTGTCTAAACCCATGAAACCTTGGGCGGGTTGGGCTAATTTTGCCACCCCTATGTGTGTTCAATTCGTTAATCCATGTCAGTTCATGGTGTAATCCTAATATGCTTCTGTCGGTAAAAATACCACAAATTGTCGTTGAAAAATTAAATGAACGAAAATATATAAATAAATATTGAGGCTGATGCGCTGATATCTCGCTCTCCTTATGAAGATTCAAGCTCACTGCAGTATAATTTTCATCAGTCCAATATTAATACTCTTGACTTGTGTCATCTAGGATACAACAACTTTGACAATATCGTGTGACTCAAACAACTTTGGACCAGCTGAAGAGTCCAAAGCTCCACCAACAAAAATACTTTCCTTTAACCTAAAAATACTCTCTTTTATAGTGACTAAGTTAAAACTTAAAATATTTTTCTTTATCTCAACTCTCACTTTCAATACTAATCTCAAAATATAAACATAACATAATATTTCTCAACCACTCTTTATGAAGAAAGCATCATTTATATAGGTATAATATTTCTTCCATCTAATAAATATGAATATAGTGGATAGTAATTTGAGGTTTAGTGTAGTAATTAATATGAGATAATGTGAAAGAACATGTCACAGTGGTTACAAGAGTTACAAACAATAATAACACCACTTTCTCCACTTTATGCTGATACATGCACTTTAATATTTTAATTTTAATATTAAAATTCATTCATAACTCCAACAACTCCTTTCTTATTGCATATGGATTTCCAAAGCTCCCAACAAATATAAATTATAATATATTTTATTACCTTTTTAACTTTTTAAATCATATTTTTCAGATTAATTTATATATACATAAAAAAAAATAGACTCAAAGTCTATTATTTAGGTTGAATCTTTTATTTAATAGAAAATAATAAATTTTAGCCAATTCTCTTATAAATTTGAATAGAAAAAAGAAGAATAAATACATAGTTAAAAATAATTTGCATTACACCTGAAGTGAAATAATCAGAGATACACAATTGGAACTCGATTATGTTTTGATAAAAAGTTGTACAAAAAAATAGACTTGAGCAAATACTTTTAAAAATGTTTTACCTAAAAAATAAAAAAATGCATAGTTACAATGCATCTAAATATAAATAAATAAAATACATGATCGAACTCCATTGTTTTGGCTAAAAATATTTATTCGGGTAAAAATAATGAATTTCAGCCAATTTTTCCAATAAATTTGGCATAAAGAAGAAAAATAAGTATATAGTTGGGGAAACTAGTAACTGCGTCTAATACTCTAATTAAGAATTAGAAAATACACAGTTGATGCTTCATTATTTTGACTATTTTTCTTTAACTAAAAATAATAAAGTTTCAGCCAAGTTATTTTACATATTTGGCTTGAAAAATAAAAAAATCATCGTAAAAATAAATAATCATTGCATCTAAGAAAATAAAAACAAGTTGAGATAACATTTACAATGTATATTGTGAATAAAAAAATATAAAGGAATAAATTAATGATGCATATAACTATGTGACAATTAACAGTTGAAAATATCCCTTTTAGAAGCTGATTTTTCAAAATTTTCCAATATCATGCACCTAAAAGAGAACATATTTACGTTTTTTGTCAAGTCAGCTTCTAGGGGCTCAAGGCTATTAAACTGCACGTTTAGGAATAGTCAGAACAAAAAATAATTCAGATATACACTGAATAAAATATGTCAAATTTTGGATGATTCCGAGATAATCTTTGTGTGAGGTACTATTCGCCATCTAAGTATAAAAAAGATAATTACGACCCACAGCCAATTTGGTATTTACTTCACTAATTTTGGCCCAATTATTATTTTGTTATCCGATTAAGCTTAATTTATACAGATTGATCAGCTTCTTTTTAAGATCATGGTGCCTTCTAACAAATGATTTGTCCACTACCCCTCCCATTGATCTTTTTTTTTTTTTAATCTCTCCTTCTTAAACTCTTTCCACGATCATTTTTCTTTCTAATTTTTTCTAACTTCGCACAATGAATCAAATAAGATCTACCATAAAAAAACGCTTATATTTTTTCTTCGCCCATTTTTTGAGTTTTTATTTTGGTTAAGTTAGCTGGTGAAAAATATAGTGGAATGAAAATGAGTAGATGACGAAAAATAATCTTTTTGTGTGTCAAGAAGATAGCCTGAGCGAGAGGGTAGAGATTCTGACTTCTTCAATTTTTTTCTTATTCTTTTTCTTTTTATGTCTCAAACGGTGGTGCTTGAGAGATATTTACGAGTCCTTGTGCGTAAGAGGTGTATATACATCTTTATATACTATTATACGTTATATCTATATTGCTTATACACTGTATAATACACATACATGTTATATGTTGTGTATATACATTGTATAACTAGGCATAATAGGTGTATATATACCTCTATACACTATTAGACTTTAGATATACATTACTTATAAATTTATTCTAGGATCTGCAATTTTGCTTTTGTTTTTTGGTTGCTGGAGATTCTATTTTTTTTTTTGGATTTGGGTTTTCCTCTTTTGTGTTCTTGTTGGAGATTCATTCTCCTATTTTGTACTTTTGAACCACAATAATTGCTATAGGAGTTTGGGATTCAAAAGAAAAAGTTTGAGGACGAAGGAAAAACTAGGACATAAGGAGAAATGATGAGAGGTCGGGATTATGAAATTGTTATGAATTATAGAATTGAAGTTAAAAGGGATTTCTTTGTTTTAAACCAAGCGACTGTAAACCGTTTGTTTCGCTAGTACAGATATCGTAAAAATAAACTCTAGAGAAAAACCAAACGACAAATTTACTTCTCTTTGGGTTTGTAATAACATTTATTTATAGGGGGACTATTCGCACAAATGTCCTTATTTCAGGATATTTAATTTTGTCCATCAAAATTTAAAATATTTAATTTTTTCCTTCGCCTAATACTTCGAGTTCGAAGCCCTGCTCAGAAAAAAATAAAAACAAATTCGCAAGGCAGAGGTTATGTAAGAAAAATAAGCCAATTCTGACAAAATTAAGCCTATTCGGCAGAGGTTTGCCATAAGATAATTCTTTACCCAAAATTAGGCCTGAAGGCAAACTTCTGCCGATATAGGCCTAATTTTGATCGAATATGCTTAATTTTGCTACAAAATCTTTGCCTTGCGATTTTTTTTAATCTTTGCCTTAGTAGGGATTCGAACTCGAAACCTACAAATTTTTAGACGAAGGAAAACATTAAATATTTATAGGGATTATTAAAAATATGCCTATACAAGTGAATTTAATTATCTGATCATATACCCATTTATATTCATTACCTATTCACAAGTTACTTTCCACTACCTATTCATGTGTTGCCTCTCTTTTTTACTTTTTTTTCTCCTTTTCTGATTTCATTAATTTTTTCTAAGTATTTTATTTTTCTTCCTTATTTTTTTTTAATAAATCGGACTATAACCAGAATTTTAGCTTTGTACAATAGCACCCATATGATTCAACAATCAAAGTTAATAATTTTGAATACACTCGAAAAATCCATATAGTATTGCAGAATAATGAATTGATTTTTTGAATTATTGTAATTGGATTATCGGATTAACGGATAGTGAACGTATTATAATTTTATAGTTAACGGATATTAGTAAGGGAACGAATTACTCAATTTTCTTATCATGTAAATCATTAACCCATTAAGAATTATCATATTTACATTTTTACCTCTAGGTATATAATGTATCTATTGTAAACGCTAAAGCTAAAGCCAGATGGATATAAATGAACATATACCCGAGCCTACTAGTTTTGAGTTGAGGCACAGTAGCAATTGTTTCCTTGCTTGTTGGATCAATATTATTTCTGTCATTTTCTTGTTTTTTTTTATTTTAGTATTCATATATTTCTTATCTTTAGTTTTTTATTGATATTTGTTGTCTCTTTTGCTTTAATTTTTTTTGCTATCCTGATGTTTTTTCTACTTTACTTGAGCCAAGGGTCTATCGGAAGCGACTTCTCTACCTGTCAAGGTAGGGGTAATGTCTGGGTACACTCTACCCTCTCCAAACCCTACTCATGAAATTACATTGAATATGTTGTTGTTGCTGCATAGTAGCAATTGTTGTTGTTTTTGCTTCTTAAATGGTCACGAAGACGAGGAATATTACCCAATTCGGTTACGTTGGTGTGCATATGCAAGAATGTGATCTTTACCATACACTAGTATCGTAGCCCTTCGCTTTACTATACATGCATTCAATGAATAGATGGTATGAAGTGATAACTGGAACTTACTAGCTGAGTGTAAGTTTCTTTTCTCTGGAATTTTTGGGCAGAGAGGTCTTATTTAGCAAAGCCTTCCTGTACATGTTTATTCCCGTTGTTTCTATGACCATAACTTGATATATACATTTTCTTTTTGAATTTTTTATCAAGGTCATTTAATCACAAGTTCAAGTAGGTGAAGTAGTTATAACAAGAAATTAGTTGATATACCGTCCGATAACCGCATGATAATTACTAGATACCAAACCAACTAATCTCTTATCGATTAACTAGCCAATTAGTACATTTAAAAGTTGATAATCGATAAGCCGAACTGTTAAGAGTAATTATCCGCCCGATAAGCCCCCGGTAAGAAATAGGTAATTATTTTGGTTTTGCACAGGCACTTTGTAGTTATCCCTAATTTATACTCT
Organism: Anisodus acutangulus; assembly: GCA_029783415.1. NCBI lineage: Eukaryota > Viridiplantae > Streptophyta > Magnoliopsida > Solanales > Solanaceae > Anisodus > Anisodus acutangulus. The sequence goes on along the minus strand of CM056498.1, from coordinate 31,328,073 downwards.
TGACTATGTTCATTCACAAAACCCTACTTTTTTTTGCACAAAAAATAGAGGGGCAAGAGGAGGTTGTGAAGGTGGTTGTTGAAGACATAGACGAAGTAAAAAGGTTAGTGACATTCAAGGCATTTGAAGGTCATGTAATAGAGCTATACAATGCCTTCAAAGCAACTGTTCATATTGAGAATGATGGAGAAAACAACTTGGTCTTATGGACTGTCGAATACGAGAAGCAGAATGAAGACGTTCCAGAACCCTTCTCTTATTTGCAATTATTCCTTAATATGACCAAAGATATTGACGCCCACAATGTCAACGAGTAATATCCTATGTTTTTCATACTCTTCAAAAATGTCGATGAGCGTGTATCAAATCCTCCAAAAGTATTACATTTTTAGATGATCCAACACGGGTGCATCATCATTTTTGGAGAGTTTGAACAATATAGGTAATATCTATGATTGAGAGAAAATTAATTATTTTGTTGTGAATAAAGGGAGTTTCATGTTCTCTGTGAACTTGGTTGTGCTTGCTTCCAGTTCTAGAATTCAAGTGGTTGTGCTTGTTGATGTTTGTATTTCTCATAAAGATGTTTGCTTTGTTGTTTTTCATGAAATATTGTACCAACTTCACAGGAATAAAGTTTATTTATTTGATTTGATTTGTGAATTAAGTAGAATCTTCAATCCTCTTTCCTCCATTTTGGTTAGAATTTACGTCATTACTACTACTATTTCCGAAAATTTCAAAAGTCCATTTGAAACGTCGTTAGTAACAATAAATTATTGACGGACATAGAACTGTCAGAACACACATGTGGAAAGAAATTTTCGACAGAAAAAGGTGCCCTTCGGAAATTTGCAATGGATTTTTGAATGCCTTTGATGTACGATTAAGCTGTTGACTTGTACAATATATATTTTTTTTGATAAGTAAATATTTTATTTACCAAATGAGCTTTACAAATCATAAACAGAAAAACAGGAAAAACAGACTACTGCACTGGCTGGCTAAGTATAGCCCAGACCATGCGTACAAATGCTACTCCAACTACAGGCTCCTATACTCCTAGTACGCCATTAAAAAAAACTACACCGGATATGCATCCAATCTACTCATATAACTAGAAAATTTTGGCAACAAGCTAACTCTATGGTGGACTTCTTGAATAATCAGTTTGATGAGTGCAACATCAGTTCTAAATCTGTTATGAAATATCCTTCCATTGCGTTCTTGCCATAGAGGATACACGGTTGCAGCCAAGGTCATCTGAAACACCCCTGCTCCTTTGCTCCTGTTTCTACAAACACCCTGAGCCCAAGAGAGCTCTTCTGACCATCCCCTACTTCTTCTTTGCACACCCTGCTAGGCTAATAGTTTCTGTCATACGAGACCATTGAAAGAGCATATAAAGAAAAGATGATTAAGAGTTTCATCAGTCTCGCTACACATTGGGCATTTCATTTCCAAATCATGCTTCCATTTACCAATTCTATCTTTAGTCTGAAGACTTCCCTGTATACCTAACCATAAGATAAACTTTCATTTTGGGCACCCCTGGTTATTGCATATTAACTTTCTCCACCCTACTTTTGGAAACTCCCATTGCAACTTCTTGTACACCACCTTTACAGAAAATTGTTTCATATTCATCATATCCAGTATTGTAATACCAGCAGTTTCTAAACAGTTCCTACCTTTGAAAATCTTTCGTATCATCCAGGAGGCACTCTTAGGCATAGTGTTCCATACAGAACCATTTTTTATATAATATGTTGATGTACCGTGAAATCATGGTCATTTGATGTCTTTGGAATCTAGACTAAGTATTGAGGCTTACGTTTAAATTATACTTTTTCTCGTCTTATTTCTGTGGGATTCCACACCAATCCTTAGTTGGGTCCTATATTTGCATTCGACCGTTTTACATCCTTTTCGGAGGTATAATTTGGGCGTATCAAATTTTGGCGTTGTTGACGGGGAATACAGTTTAGAAATTTATAATTTAGTGTAATTCTCTACTTTAGTCTATATTTCTCATATCACTCTTTTGTAGTTTATTGGTGTGTAGGTGTTATGTCTTTGGATTTCGATTCAGATGATGAGTTCGTTGTGGGACGAGCCACCGCTATTAATCCCCCACCACTTCTAGAAAATGCAAGTTTCCACCTCAACACCAGTATATTACACCTACTCAACACCAATGGTCTATTTGGTGGTCTTGCAACCGATGATCCAAATCGATAGCTTAATAATTTCCTTGAGTTATGTGTAACGAATGTCCAACCAAACGCCTCAAGTGAGGACGTGAAGTTGAGTCTTTTCCCATTTTCTCTCACATTGAGGCCACCGCTTAGTTAAACGATATCCCCTCTGGTTCGATCACAACAAGGGCGGAGTTGACTGATGCCTTCCTGAAGAAGTATTTCCCTTCATCCCGGATGCCACAACTCCGAGATGAAATCAACAACTTTTGACAACTCCCTAATGAGCCACTTCACGAGATTTGGACTCAATTTAAAAAGAAGGTGAAGAGTTGTTTGAATCATGGTTTGCCGGATAGTGTGATCCTCCAAACATTCTATAGGTCAATTGACTCGGTCAATAAGTCGGTGGCAAACAATCTAGCGGAGGGAGCCATCATGGTTACTAATTATGATGTGATGAGTGCTTTGCTTGACAAGCTAACGAAAATAAATTAAGCTTGGCACACTAGAGAGTCGGAGGTGGTTGGAGGAAGTTCTTCTAAGAATTTGATGTCTAGAGAGGCACTTAGGAAGGAAGAAGAGAGAGATGAAAAATGGCCAAATTGATAACACAAATGGATCTTCTCACAAAAGATGTTATGGGAGGTGGCTCAAAGAAAGTGAATGCAGTTGGGTCTTGTGAAGAGGGCTCAACTGATCAACAATGCTACCAAATGTTTGATGAGGAGGCAAATTTTGTGAATAATCAAAAGGGGGGGGGGGGGGGGTTCCCGGCCTAACTACCAAGGTCCTAATCAAGGAACCTTGTTGCAAGGTCAAGGGAATCAAGGTTGAAACAAGGATCAATGAGGCTCAAATTGGGGGAACAACAACCAAGGGGGTTACAAAAACAACCAAGATGGTTACAAACAACCATCGAAGCGACAATCCCTATGTTCCACCAAAGAGTAGCCAACAAATTTTGAGTCAACCATTCACTAGTGACCCCGCTAGTTCGAAACTTGAAGACATGCTCTCAATTGAGAAAAGTTGAGTCAACCGACATATTTATCAAATAAGTGATATGACATGAAAGGTATGAGAGAGGGTATGAGTACTATGGGACAAGTGGTAAGTTGCATTCAACTTCAATCAAGCAACTTGAGGCCCAACTTAGCCAAACATCGTCTACCCTCAACCAAAGGAAAAAGGTACACACTCCCTAGTGACACGGTGGCAAATCTAAGAAATGGTGATCATTCTTGTAAAGCTATTACTAGTAGGAGTGGAAAAGTATTTGGGGTGATACGTTGGTGAATTAAGAAGAGATTGTTGTTGATGAAACACCTATTGTTGAGCCAATTGTAGTTGATGAAGAGAGTGTTGCTAAGAAGAAAAGGGCTAGTATTGAAAAGCCCATTGTTATTGAATAAGAGCTTGCAAAAGATGAAACCCCGAAAGTGACGGGATCTATTCCAAAGCCCTCATCTTTGTTTCCTCAAATGCTAGCCAAAAAGAAGGATGACGTAAAGTTTTTAAAGTTTATTAAGAAATTGAAGCAACTTTCCATCAATATTCCATTAGTTGAAGCCCTTGAACAAATGTCGGGGTATGCAAAGTTTGTGAAATATCTTGTGACCAAGAAAAATCAATCTAGCTTTGAGAAGACAGATGTGACACATCATTGTAGTGCAATTATCACCAAGGTACTAGTTCAAAAGAAGCAGGACCCCGGAGCACTTACTATTCCTTGCACCATTGGGGCTTACAAGTTTGAAAAGGCTTTGTGTGATCTTGGTGCAAGCATTAATTTGATGCCACTTGCAATCTTCAACAAGTTGGGTTTAGTCACTCCTCATCCCACAATTATGAGGTTACTTATGGCGGATAGCACCGTGAAAAGGTCTGTTGGTATTCTTTTTTATGTCCTTGTTCGGGTGGATAGATTTATATTTTCGGCCGACTTTGTGATCTTGGATTGCGAAGTGGATTTTGTGGTTCCCATAATCTTGGGACGATCATTCTTCACCGCGGGGAGAGCTCTTGTTGATGTTGAGAGAGGTGATCTAAAATTCCGAATGAACAATGAAGAGATCACATTCCATATTTGTAAGTCAATAAAGCAACATGCGGACATGAGTGTGGTGTTGGTTATTGATACAACTGATGAAGCCGTGGAGACGACCATTACTAATGAGTATGTTGGTGAAGTATTGGCGGCGGTGTTGATGAACTATGATGGAGATAATTCGAGGAGACGGTGAATGCCTTGGTTGGATTGGGGTCATACAACTACAACCCTAAGAAACTTGATCTTGACTTGGAGAACCGTGAGACTCCTCCCACATAGCCATCAATGATTGAACCCCCGACCATGGAGCTCAAACCTCTTCCTCCACACTCGAGGTATGAATTCCTTGGTCCAAACAACACATTGCCCTTTATAATTTCAAACCTATTGACGAAAAAGCAATGTGAAAGGTTATTGGTTATTTGGAAGAGGTATAAAAGGGCCATTGGATGGTCAATTGCGTATATTCAGAGCATTCCTCTTGGTATTTTCACCCACAAAATCAAGCTTGGTGAAGAATGTATTTCGAGTGTCGAGCATCAAAGGAGGTTGAATCATCCTATGCAAAAGGTTGTGAAGAAGGAAATAATCAAGTGGTTGGATGTTGGTGTTATGTACCCTATAACAGATAGTGAATGGGTAAGTCCGGTTCAATGTGTGGAAAAGAAGGGTGGTATTACTGTGGTTCCTAATGAGAAGAATGAGTTAATTCTAACTCATACAGTTGCCGATCGGAAGGTGTGTATGGACTACCGGAAATTGAACCATTAGGTAATGAGGGATCACTTCCCCATGTCGTTCATAGATCAAATGCTTGATAAACTTGCGGGGCGGGACTTCTATAGTTTCTTAGATGGTTATTCGAGTTATAACCAAATCACTATTTCCCCTGAGGACCAAGAAAACACCACCTTCACATGTCCTTATGGTACCTTTGCATTTAGAAGAATGCCCTTTAGGTTATGTAATGCTCCCGCCACTTTTCAAAGAAGCATGGTGTCTATATTTTCTAACATGGTAGAAGAGTCCATTGAAATCTTCATGGATGACTTTTTCATAGTTGGAGATTCTTTTGATGTTTGTCTAGAGAACTTGGCTCGGGTATTGAAACGTTGTGAAGAGACCAATTTGGTTCTCAATTGGGAAAAATGCCACATTATGGTCAAATAGGGAATTGTTCTTGGGCACGAAATTTCAGAAAAGGGTATAGAGGTTGATGGAGCCAAATTTAAGGTTATTATCAAGCTTCCTCCGCCTATCTATGCCAAAGGTGTCCGAATTTTCTAGGCCATGCCGAGTTTTATAGAAGATTTATCAAGGAGTTCTCTTAGGTGTCAAATCCTCTGTGCAAATTGTTGGAGAAAGAGACTAAGTTTGTGTTTGATGAAGCCTGTCTCAAAATATTTGAATGTTTGAAAGAGAAGCTCAATTCGGCACCTGTCATTATTGCTCCATATTTGTCAAATACATTTGAGCTCATGTGTGATGCTAATGGTTTTGTCCTGGGGGATTGTTCTTGGCCAAAAGAGGGGTAAGATTCTTCACCCCATCTACTATGCAAGACTCTAAATGGAGCACAAATGAATTACACCGTCACCGAGCAAGAGTTGCTTACAATTGAATATGTCTTTGAGAAGTTATGAGCTTACTTGTTGGGAACTCATGTGATTGTGCACATAGATCATACGGCTTTTCGTTATCTCATGGCTAAGAAAGATGCAAAGCCTAGGTTGATACGTTTAGTCTTACTTTTGGAAGAGTTCGACTTTGAGGTGAAAGATAGGAAGGGATGTGAAAACCAAGTGGCGGACCACCCGTCAAGGCTTGAAGATAGGGAGAAGTCAAGTGATGAGCTTGAAGTAGATGATTCTTTTTTGGATGAGTATGTAATGGCGGGATCACATGATATGATTCCATGGTATGCTGATTTCGCAAACTGCCATGCAAGTGACATTATGCCTCCTACTACCAATCAAAAGAATAAGTTTTTGAGTGATGTCCGGAAGTTTTATTGGGATGAGCCCTATATTTTTTGAATTTGTACCGACAACATGATAAGGAGGTGTATTCCCGAGGTTGACATGATTCACATACTTGAGGCTTTCCATTCATCTCTCGTTGGTGGTCACCATAGTAGTGCAAGAACCGCGATAAAAGTGCTTCAAAGTGGTTACTGTTGGCCAACCATTCACCAAGACTATGATTTTGTGAAAGAGTGTGATCGATGTCAAAGGCATGGGGGTATTTCAAGAAAGCATGAGTTACCTTTGACACACATCCTTGAAGTTGAGTTGTTCGATGTTTGGAGAATTGACTTTATGGGCCAGTTTGTGAGTTCGTATGGTAATAAGTATATCCTTGTAGCGGTCGACTACGTGTCAAAATGGGTGGAGGTTGTAGCGCTTCCTAACAATGAAAGAAAGAGTGTCACCGCATTTTTGAAAAGGTACATCTTCGCAAGATTTGGTACTCCAAAGGTTATAATTAGTAATGGGGGTTTCATTTTTGCAATCGATTGTTCAAAGCTCTTCTTGAGAAGTATGGTGTCAAACACAAGGTGGCTATGCCCTGTCATCCCCAAACTAGTGGGAAAGTGAAAGTCTCAAATTGGGAAATCAAAGACATCTTATCCAAGATGGTCAATGTAAGAACCGATTGGTCACGAAAATTAGATGATGCACTTTGGGCTTATCGGATGGCTTTCAAGACTCCTATTGGCATGTCGCCATATAGGTTGGTTTTTGGGAAGACTTGTCATCTCTTGGTTGAGCTTGAGCATAAAGTAATGTGGGCCTTGAAGAAATTGAATCTTGAATAGAGTGATGTTTCGAACTTGAGAGCGGAGCAATTGAATGAGATGGATAAATTCTGTCTCAAGGCATATGAGAGTTCGACATTTTACAAGGCCCGGATGAATAATTTCCATGATAAAATGATCTTGAAGAGGGAGTTTAGCCTAGGGGATCAGGTGTTGTTGTTTAATTCAAGGCTAAGGTTATTTCTCGGGAAGTTGAAGTCCAACTGGTCTGGTCCTTCTGAGCTAACACAAGTGTTTCCCCATAGGGATATTGAAATTGCTTGCCCAAGTGGGAATCAAGTCAAGGTGAATGGGCAACGAGTGAAGCATTACTTGGTGATCTACCTCCATGAACCGTGAAGAATTGGTAATAATATCGTGCCGCGACGTAAAATTAGGGGCTTCTTGGGAAGCAACCCAAGTGTTTTATTTTTTATTTTTCTTTGGTTATTTTGATGTTTGATGTTTGTTGAAGTGTACAGGATTGGAAATTGGAGACGCAAAGAAAAAATGGGCAAAAATAAGAAACATGGAAAAGGGGCAAGCTCTGGGGTTCATTAGCGAACTGCAGTAATTGTCTATGGCACAATGTGCTAACCGCAGACCAAGCCCTAAGTTCCAACTAATCAAGCACGGTCTGTTATTCTTATGCGGACCACATTAAAAGTCTGCGGTGGTTCCTGTGATTTACAAGTGGTGTTTTAGGTAAAGTTGGTAACGGGTCCGACCCGACCCGCGATGGTTTAAAATGCACAAAATCGTTCCCTCCTTTCACTTTTTCATATGATTTTCATTTCCTTGGAACGGTTTTCAAACCCCTTTAACTCTAATCCTACTCCAATCACTATCCCTTCTCCAAATCCCTTCAATTTCGTACATTTTTTGGCTTCAAATCTCACCACACCCACTGTGCACACGTCTTAACTTAGGAAAGTTTCCAAGATTCACCAATTCTGAAGACGAACACATCACTTCATTACTCAGGTATGTACGCCATCTCATATTATTGCAATCTCATCAGTGGTAATGGTTCACTCTCCATGCCCTATGTTATAAGTGTGCAAAACATGTTGTTGAAAGTCAATTAGGGTTAGACCCACAAATTGAATAGAAATTATGGCTAGGGATTGTGAATTCATGTAGATGGATGTGGTGATATTGTGTTTTAGCTATTGTTGAATGTGAAATCGTAATAGGGGTGTGTAGTTTGGTTGTTGGTATTGTTAGTTCGTAGAAGATATAACAAAAACAGGGATAAAAGAGAGTCATGTGAAAATTATCATTGACATGCTCTGCGGTATCACCTGCGAACCGTAGACCATGTCTGTGAACCGCAGATAATGAGAATGATTTTAGGTACTGAAGTCATTTTGAGGCATTTTCTGTGACGTAACCTGTGAATCGCAGGTCACGTCGCAGATAATGCCACCTCTATAAAAATATGATGTTTGATTTTATTTTTGTATTTTCCGTTTCTTATTTGCTTTCATAATTAAGAAAAACCATAAATATTTTCAGTATGACACCAACAAACAAATCCAAAGGCACTAAGAAGACGACCTCACGGAAAAGGAAAGCGCCAATGGATGACATCCCTCAGTATGAAGAGGGGACAACCACTCCACCCGAGGTTTCTGAATTGCAAGAAGTAGATACTACAAATAAAATTGTCCGAAAGAGAAAGGAGGAAGACATTGCCCTCCGATTTGCTGAGCCAAGGTCCAAAGAACTATATCTAGATGGCCTCGACATAAAAAGGGATGGCAATCTGACCCGAGTAATACATGAAGAGAAGAGGGTGAGCTGAACGGGTTTAAGAGTGAGTGCCCCGATATTATCCGAAAGTTAAAGACGTCAAGATGGGATTGCTGCGCAAAAACTACGGCTACCTACATTCTGGTGATTGTGAGAGTTTTACGCAGCCTATGGGGAGATTCTAAATAGAAAGAGAGGTAGGCGTTAGGCCAAAGATTCTATGGATCCTCTATGTTTTGTGACGATTCGAGGGGTAAGAATGGATATCCGTGTGAAAAAAATCAATAACTACTACATTAGGAAAGAAGGTGAGGATGAGGATGAGGATGACTTCTCCCTAAATTACACGGATTATGATGAAAGGATGAAGAACTTGGATGATCATAGAGTGTGGGTCGCATCGGTGATTGCCAAAGAAACACTAGACTGGATTGATCCAACGATTGGCATACATAAGAACACTCTCACAAAGGAGGCAAAAGTTTGGCTTGCCTTCATTCAACAACACCAATATTGCGTTAGAGAAATCCCTTATAATTGTCGTTCTCATGACCGGGTCAAGAATTAATGTGGAAGAGATCATTCCTGATGAGATTTGGGACCGAGTACAACAGAAGAACACCTTTCTTCCATACCCTTGCTTGATCACTGCCTTATGCATGAAGGAAAGAGTGTGCCTATCAATCCCAAATAATTCCCAATAATTGGGAGAGTAATTTGATCGCCTAATTGGTACAAAAAGTTTGGTTAAAGTTCTGCACGTAATGTGTTCGACAGATTGTTTGAGAGAGGATTTCATACGCTGGTGAAGTTTGAGTAACCGAGCGCTATTAAAAGTCGATTATGAGTAAGTTTGGGGGTATTTAGGTAGGCTTGGACTAGTTGGTCGAATTGATTGAGTTGTAAATTTCCTACACCCGAGTTAAGCAATATGTTAGTGTCAAATGAGTACGATCATGTCATTGGACTGTATATGTGACTGTCTCGGGTATGTGAATGGTGTTTCTAAAGCGTTACCAAGAGGACGAAACCATTGTTGTGACAACTACTTGCATATTTTGATGACCCATGTCCATATTGTGGGGGACCTCACTTTTGACAAGAGTGTGAAAATGCTTCTGGGAGAGAGATGTGTGCACCATCTCAATCCTATAATGGAAATATTTGCAATATTTGCGGTGGTCAAGGTAGACATTGGGGTGATTGTCTCAATTATTATGTTTTCCCCCAAGTTGTTCTAACGAAAATTCTAGTTGTGCTTTTGAGTTTGATAGGAGCAATGATATGGCGAATGAAGGGCAAGGTGTCGGATTCGAAGGAATCATGGCAATGCTCCAATCATATTTGAATCGGGAAGCTAAAATGGAGGAGGAGCGAAAACTCGTCCATCAATCAATTTTGGAAAATGGCAAAGTTATAAGAAGAATGAAAGATTCATTGGAGGACGCCGACTCCTCAATTGTCATGGATATGTCTACTCCTCAAAATTAATTGGATGAAGAAGAGATTTCAAATTTAAAAGATGAGCCCGAAAGTTCTTGTGACCACAACGAAAGTTGTGAGAGTGAAGAATTGGTTCAACTTGAAGAAGAGCAAAATTTTGAAGAAGAAATCTCCAATTCTAAAATAGAAGAAGTTGAGGAAATTTTGAAAAGCATAATAGGGAGGAATGAAAAATATGGGAAAGTCTTGACCAAATTGTGAGAAGAATTTCAACATGTTGAACGACTCTCACCATGAAGAAAAATTTGACAAAGAGGAAATTGTGAGCCAAGAGTGGCTTATGAATCAAGCTCAACAACTTAAAGTCTATGAGGATCACCATGAAGGTATTTCACGAATGATGGAAGAATTTTTAAAAATTCATGTTGAGCAAAGTCAAGAACTGAAGCTACTTGAAATTGCTATCCGGAAATTATAAATGCAAAATTTGAGACATGCAATGCTCAATGTCATTTGGTCATGAATAGTAATTTTGAGTTGGTTTGCAATGAAGAAGAGGTCAAGATTGATTTTGAAGAATTAATGATGGGGTGCCAATTTTAAAAAATTCAAAAATAATGCAAGATGCCGAGATTGAAGAAATGATACTAGAGTTGAATGAAAAAGTTCATAATATCATTGATTCTAGTTCGTTTTTGGGTGAGGATGTCAAAACTCATGCAAGTTTGAAATATGAGCACATTGGATCACCTTCTAACCATTTTTCAACATTGTGCTTGGTTGATGACATGAAAATTGAACTAACCGAGCCTATGGAGGATTTTGGTGATGAAGAGCAAGACGTTTTCATTTTGAAGTTTGTCTTGCCAAGACGACAAAATGATATCCCTCACTTAAAGGCCAAAAAGTGTAAGATGCGACACCTGAGAGTTGGTCTCTTTGCTTTTCTACTACCGCCCCATGAGCGTCATCATAATCTTGATTCAATGTTGGGACAACAATTCATATCCTCCAAGTGGAGAAAAAAGTGGTAAAGTTAACTCATGTCATGCAACGACATTTTTTTTTTTGATAAGGTAAAATTTTGCCATGCTATGACATTAAATGCGAAACTATAATTCCCACTTTTTGGGAGGGTGATCCACTTATCTCATTGTCATAAAGAGTTTGGCTAAAGTTACGCACACAACCTGCTCGACAATTTCTCTGAGAGAAAAATTCATTGCCCGTTAAGTCTGAGTAACCGAGTGCTTTTAGGAGTCGATTGTGAGTAAGCCAAGAAGGTTGTAGACTGCCTCGCTCGAGCTAAAACTCGCCACGATTGTCGTATCCACTCTTTTGGTGTGAAACTGTAGCCAAGCTTGTGTGTCTTTTTTATTCTTTCCCCCTACCTGCTCTAATGGTCTTTAAAGACACCATAATGCTTGAATATTACACTTACTGGGCTTTAAATTCAATATGGAGGACGCTCAATATGGATGGTGATATTATGAGTTATTACACTAGAATTGAGGAGACTATGTGGCCTTAATATATACAAGCTGCGTGTACTGGGGGATTGTTGTAGCACCACTTAAATAATATAGGTCATGCATTTTATTTTGTTGATTTGCACTTTGCAGAGATAGAGTTAACATATGGTCTTCTTGAATTAAAAGTGATGATGCAGCATGTACAACTGTTAGGAGACTAGAAGTTTTAATTGGAATATGGTGCAAATCGGAATTGAGGTACTTTGGACATTAAATGTCCTCTAGTACACTTCGAAACAGTTCAAGAAAAACCAGAAACAAAGTATTTCAGTACCATCATTTCAGGGAGTCCCTCCTAACTTGAGCTTTATTTTATTTAGTTGCGTTGAGGACAATGCAACATTTTTAGTTGGGGGGTGAGACCTCATTTGATGGATATTTTGTGATGGGGTTTGATATGTCATATGATAGATGGACTTTGTTTTGGTATTTTTTTCTATTACACCTTTATATTAGTATGATTTTTTTTGCTACTAGCTTCTTTAGTTTTTGTTAGGAGTAAAAGTGGTGTGAGATGTGATTTTTTTCCCTTAACCAATTTGTGGCTTGCTTGGTACCAACACACTTAAACATTGGCATATGAATTGTTTCTTTTTTTTTATTCATCTTTTCACCTTTCAAACAACTCCCACATCACACTTTTTCAACTACCACCCCCAAACTTAGACTTTTAGCCTATGTTTGCACTTTAAAAGCACTTAGGGAGGTCGGGTGTCAAAAGATTGATTAATTAATGGATGAAGCTTGTAATGTGGTTGTCAAAGAAAGGGGTTGACTAGGGAAAAACATGCAATGGTAGGAAATTTAAGGATAAGAGACGGTCCAAGGAAGGCTAACATCCTTTTTCAAACCAAGCATAGATTTCAATCTTCTAGGGTGGTTGATGAACCCTAGATTTCAAGCTCTATGTTTTTGCCAAAGATGAAAATAATATCCCCAAAGTCTTACTTTTGTAGCTCCACAATATTTTCAATAAAAATGACAAAAATAACCCTCGATTTGCAAATATGTTTAATTTTTTGCATTTTTAACTACTTTTCTCGTTTCCTTCAATTTAGCTTCTTCTTGCCTCGTTTTAACATGGTTTCTTCCCGATAACTTTTAAATTACATAAAACCTGATGCCTGAGAACGATGGCTGGAGAAGAAAGATTTTTTTTTTCTGTTTGGATCGCTGGCAGTTGAGCAGCAGCTGCTCTGCGTTGTTGTGTCCCTTTGTTGTGCGCTGCTGGTGTGTGTGCGTGAGTGTTGTTTTGTATTTGTGTGCGTCTGTGATATGTGCTAGGGTGTGAGTGGCTTTTGGGTGTGCAATAAAATGGGAGAGGGAACTTGTGTGTGAAATAAAATGGGAGAGAATGGCCTAAGTGTTTCAATAAAACATACATGAACCCAAAATAAAGGACGTATGAACCAAAATACGTTGGGCCTGCACTTTGTGATTGTTGAGCACAAATTCCACCAGAGGATTCTAAAGCAACTCCTTTGTACATTTGTTTTTCACTGTGAGCCACTCCCACTTCAAATCATGTCCAAACTAATTCCAAAAATTATGAAACTTGATAGATTGGTTAATAATAATAAAATAAATTATTCTAAAAAATAAAATTTTGAAAACGAATTAAAAATTTGAAAACGATGCGTTGCCTCCCACCAAGCGCCGTATTTAACGTCGTGGCACGACGTGAGTCAACTTTACCACTTTTCCCTCCACTTAGAGGATATGCATTTTCGCCCTAACTTTGAATCAAGATTATGGCTACATCCTCAGGGAGGGATTAAAAAGCAAGGAGACCAACTCTCGGGTATCACATTTTACACTTTTTGGCCTTCAAGTGAGGGATGTCATTTTGTCGCTTTGGCAAACGTCTTCTTCTTCACCTCTCAGTTAATTCAATTTTCATATCACCAACTAAGCACAATGTTAAAAAATAGTTTGAATGTGGTCTAAGGCACTCCATATTCAGATTCACTCCATTTTTTACATTTTCACCCACAAATGAACTAGAGTCCTCAAAAATTATTTTGTGAACTTTTTTATGCAACTCTAGTATCATTTCTTCAAATTCGGCATCATTCACTACTTTTGGGTCGGTTGGTTGGCAATCCACCATTAGCTCTTCAAAACCAATATTGAACTCTTCTTCATTGAAAACCAACTCAAAACTACTATCCATGACCCTTCGATATTGAGCATCACATCATATTGGCCTCTTCGGGCTCTTTTGTGATAGTCTGTACCAGCTGCAGGTGGTGTGCATATATAACGTCTTTCCCTCTTTTCCCATATCCCCTACATATATATAATATTTACCATTTAGTAGTGTGCATAACACCAGTGGTCCAGGGTAATATATGAATGCAATGCAAATGAATATGTATGAATAACAATAAAATACCCCGAGTGACATAATATCCTTGCACCTTTGGCTAACAATGTGAATATCAACACATCTTCCGTATGCCTTAATAAGGTCTTAGAAATATATTTGGACATGATTTTAGCATAGGAATCAATAACATGAATATTCTTAACTACTAAGAGTAGAATAAATTATGGAGCAATATCACGATTATATTTTGTTACATGGAACATGCCAAAAGGAAGAAATAATATGCCTTAACATACCTCAAAATTAGAAAGAGCCGGAGAGCGAAAAGAATATTACTGCACTTAATTGAATCGAACAGGGCAAAATAGGTTTGCTACTGTACTTGTACGATTTCTTTTTAGGGTAAAAGGAAAATGAAAAGTTTATTTGTGGGAAAGAACTAGCAATTTGCAGTCAATCATTACCTATTAGTTGCTTTCTATTTTGCGAAGGGTGATGTACCTATATTCAATCTTACTTATACAATGATGCTCCACCGTCTCCCTCTCCCCCAATGATTACCCCACTTAACTTTTGTCCCCCATTAGTTCATTATTAATAACCCCTATTCTCATGAGCTGCCACATATTAGAACTCTTAAGTTAGTCACCAAGGTGATTACTTAAGAGTTACACGTGCAATGCTCCACTTGCACTTGTCCCCTACTAAATTATTAACCCGATAATTAATCAATTACACACATAATTAATTTCGTGATCCAATTCACTTAAATCTTAATAACTTATGGGATCTTCATATACTCAATGTCATAATTTGTAATATGACACTCATCCAGGTTTCCGAGGGAGGAGCGCAGTCTGGTCAGAGCGGTCATGGTGGTGTGTAGTGTTATGCATTTTTAGGTATGCATGAGGTAGATGCTTTTGATGTTGTGATCTCATGTAACATTTGTGTTCGTCATCGGCCGGCTACGGTCTTGTTTGTTTCGGGGTCTACTTACTCATGTATGTGCTTATCATTCGGTTGGTTGGGATTTGACTTGTAACCATCTTGACTTGCCTATTTATGTGTCTACTCCGATTGGGGATTTTGTATAGGCTGATAGAGTCTATCGGTCTTGCTTAGTTACTTTTATAGGGTACGACATGTGAGTTGACTTGATGAATCTGGATATGTTAGACTTTGATATTATATTGGGTATGACTTGGTTGTCTTTGTACCACGCAGTCTTGGACTGTCATGCCAAGACAATTACTTTAGCCATGTCTGGGATTCCTAGACTCGAGTGGACGGGTACTCCTAGTCCCGCTCTCCGTGCAAGGAAACTTGTTGACAAGGGATGGTTGGCCTATTTGGCCCATGTTCGTGATACCAGTATTCACTCTGTACCATCCTAAGATGAGTGACACTTCTAGCCAACAAGACAAGGCAATTTACCTATTTGTTTCTATTTCACATTCAGAACTTCCTATGCTTTTTCTAGGCCAGTCTAAAATAGGGCATAAGACCATTTAGCTCAGTCTTTCAGAGACATAGGGGCCAGGTCACTACATCATGCAACTCAAATCACACAGACTCACATTCAGACTCTTCATGAATTCATATACAAACTAAAAGACACTCTATCATTCATTCATGAACAGGGCAACTAGAATAGATAATAAGCAGTCCAAGTAAAATGAATATGATCAAAATGAATAGAGTCCAGACAAATCTTTACACCTCATAAAGGTCTTTGGGTTGGCATAGCCAGCACCTTATACATAGCTAATACTTGAAGCAAACATTTGAACCTTAACACACTTGCACAGAGAGGGTCCTTTAATAGTAGTAAGAAGTTATCAGTTTAATGAAGATAAGAATATTCTTTTCAGGAGATAAGATATTTGGATTTGGAAACAAAAACATGGGCTGATTACGTTAAGAGGATAAGGGTCTTCCACATATACACATAATGCATCAGAATATATCAAATTAGGAAAAAATTTGTACCAAACAGACTACACAGTCAAATTTTCACCTAACTGGGGACTTAAGTTTCAAGATATCCTTGTAGCATATAGTTCTCAAGACATCCCAACAACAGAGTATTTGAAACTTTCCTAAAAATATTCACACATGTATTGAACAAATAAATATCTTATTAGGAAACAAGATTAAACAAATAATATCTTGTGGTTAGCCTAGATGACCAGGTTCACTCCCAACTAATTCATATTTCTAACTTTAAGGTATCCCTTAACTAACAAAATAGGTTAGACATACATCACATCTTAAGGACTCAGATTTTTTATTCTCAAAACCTTAGCTAAGGGTTGATTTCATGGTCATAACACATATATGGTCCTTTTCTATACCTTTTAAGACTTATACAAAGTGCACATGACCTCAAATATTAGTCATACAAAAGAGTGATGAATAGTAATGCAACCACACATGGCATAAGCAAGTAAACAGAATTGTTAACCTCATGTTTAGAATCAGATTATGTGATATAAAAGCAAACAGTTTTATATAATCACTACATCCAAACTGCTTCCTAAAATGAAACTAAAGACTATTAACTAACATAGAATCATGGATGGCCTGAGTATAGACAATGAAATAATCTATCCTATAATGTAGTTGACAATCAGTTTGAATTCAGATTTCACTTAGTGTATCATTAAATCAGGCTTAGAACAAACACTCATACCTATAATCATCTCTATAATACTTAGTACTGTAATTATCCCTAATAAGAACATCTAACTCATCTTACTAAGCAAAAAAACTACATAATCATGCAATCAGACAGACTAACACATGAACACACTCGAAATGACAATAAAGAAAAGGAAAAAGGGTTTACCTTTTGTGACGGCAGCCTGTGATCGAGGTCAGAATGGGAGACCTCCTTGGGCTCCTTGAACACTAGAACTCAGCCACAAATGCATAAACAGAGACCAATTTTAGACTAGAAAACCTAAACCTTAAAAGGATCGAGCTGGGTTTCGAATCTAGGTCAGATCCTACTCAAAGAACTTAAGGTTTTCAGTTGTTTTGCTCAAATAGAGGCTTAACTATGTTCAAATCAAAATTCAAACTCCCCGAATAGTGAGGGAGGAGGTCCTCTATAAAGAAGGATAAAACCCTAGATTTTTTCAATGGGATTCGATGTGGGACTTCAAATTGTTGGGAATTTCTCTTTGAATCCCGCCCAAACCTCATAGAACCAATAGGAATCCTCGATTTTGAAATCAATGAGATAAATTTCATTAATGTTTGTCCTTGTATTAGACAGAAAAGCAAAAAATAAAGAGGAGAGGGTCTTACCTCTTCATGGTGGTGTACTAGCGAAGAGAGAAGGCAAATAATTAATACAACGACATACCATTGACACAACGTAGGGTCCGGTAAGGGATGCTTAGCTCTACCAAGATAGATAGAGCGGTTGACCAACGTAGATAGAGCAGTTGTTTTCAAGAGAGCCTCGACTCAAGACAGAGCAAATAATTAATGTTTTTCTGAGACACTCGATTCAAGACAGAGTAAATAATTAATGTTTGTCTTAAATAGTCGTGCAAAGTCTAGGAAAATATAAAGTATACTGAACTTTGCCATTTTCACGTCTTGATGACCGATGAAAGAGAGAGGAAAGGACGACGACGATTAAGGTTTGCCCTTTAAGGGTTTTTTCATGAAAATGACAAAGGAAAGGGGTTTTCCCTAGAGCTGGCCAGTGGGCCGGGCTCGGGTCTGGCGGACGGGTTTGGCGGGGTCGGGGCGGGACCGGCGAAGGGGGCGGGGTCGGGGCTGGCGGGACTTGCCGAAGTCCAGTCCCGATCTCGTCGGAATCGGGTCAGGGCGGGGTCGGGGGCGGTTCCGGCAGGTTTTCCTTTTTTTTTTAATAACATATGTATAAAAAAACTCAATAAACAAGACAAGATAGTGTAATAAAAACATCTCAAGGATATTTTTGTGCCTCTTATATTATTTAATAGACATATGATTTTTTTGTAATACAAATACAATTGTCTAAATTGCAACTTTGTGGTGTTGTACAAAAGTTGCAAATTACATAATAAAATTGTAATTAAAAAAATTACATTCCAAAAAAACCTGTTCTAATTGCTTGATAATTTCCTGTGGTTCTTCGGTTGGAATTGGTATTTGTTGGTCAAATTGATCCATGTCGCTTCCACCACCTTCGGATAAGATTTCGTTGTAGTTTTTGTCTTCTTCTTCGTTGATCTCCGGTTTACCGCACCTTCTCCGCTCCGCTCGTATCCAATCTCTGAATAATACTGCAATTTCCAAGCTGACTCCGGGTAATGAGTGTCTGTGGTCCCCTATTTGATATCTGCCGGCAGAAAAAGCGCTTCCAGACGCAGTTGATGACGCTTGCATGTTCAAAACATCTCGGGCCATCATTGAAAGTGTCGGAAAGGTCTTCTCATTCCCCCTCCAGTATTTCAGCAAGTCTTCATGTCCATCTTCATTGATAACTTCTTGGTACGGTACAGAACCCTGCAAAACAAAAATATCAAACTCGTTAATTTGGTTAGTAGCGGTACGGCCGCACATTCTATTTCTGAGGCTTTCAATACTAGCCGCAGAAACAACATGTCTTTTGTGAGGTTGTGTTGAAGATGAAGAAGATGGTATGGAAGCCGGTAGGTTACTAGCACTTTCTTGTTGGTAAAACCTATATATTTTTTTGCATTGGTCTTCTACGCTAGACAACACTTCTTCTTTAGTTTGTTCAATAGGTGGTAGGTGATTTAGATTTTTTTGACTTGGAGGTGGTAGTACTTCTATACAATCGTAAATAGTTTTAATAAGTGATTTAGTATCGTCTATTTTAATAGTCAGATTTAATACAACATCAATAATATAAATAGTGGGAATAGGAATAAAATATTTTTTTATTTTGATAAATATTTTTTTAATAGCTGCCATATAAGCTGATTTTTTCATATATTCACTAAGTAATAAAAATATTAGAGTTATATAAAACAACATAGTTGAAATAGTAGGATAATAATATATACCGGAAAATTCTTTTGTTGCTTGAAAAAATTTCTCTAAAAATACAATAAGCTCGGAAATTTTTACCCAATCACTATCTACAACCATATCAGCTGGATTTTGATTATGAGAGTTAAAAAATAAAGTTATAGGTTTTCTATAGTCATAAGCAACAAGTAGTTGCTCGTATAAAGAATTCCACCTAGTGGATACTTCTTCTGGAATTTTTCTATAAACTAGTCCACAATCGTGACAAGTTTTTTTATATTCTTTTCTTCGTTGTATTCTATTACTTTTAAAAATAAAGTTTATAGCAAATTGTATTTTACTAAGAATGTCTTCAAAAAGTGATAGATCATCCTTTACAATTAAGTTATATATATGGCACGCGCATTTTATATGAAAATAATCTGGAAAAGATGGAGTTAAACTATTTTTTAAAATTGTAATAGCGTAATTGTTAGAAAAAACGTTATCTAATGTAATAGTCATAATTTTATCGGTTATTTCGTAATAATGGCACACTTGATAAATATTATTTGCAATAAAAGTACCAGTGTGCCTATCATCTATATATCTATACGCTAAAATACGTTTTTGCATAGATCATTTATAATTTATCCAATGACAAGTTACCGTTAAATAATCATGGTCGTTAGTACTACGACCTATATCAGACGTGAAAGATACTTTGCCATTAAAATGATATAATGAATAACGTAAATATTGTTGATATTTATGTGCGAATTTAAATACATCTCTCTTAACAGTTGATCTAGGAAAACTGTTAAAAGCATGATTATATATATCTCTAATGTAATGAATAAAACCGGGAGATGAAGGAAATGAAAAAGGCAAACCCTCCACAGTAACTAATTTTGATATTGCTTCCCTATCTCTATGTTTATTGTATTTAGGGCTTACAATTCCCCTCGTCATAGGGTTAATTTGACCATGTACTTGGTCCGGGACAATATCAGTATGTGAACCTTGTCCCGATGGAGCGGGTGTTTGCGGACCCGGTTTTGAAGCTTGATATTGGGCATACCTATCTGGATGAGCACTTACTACGTGTCTAATTAAACCCCCCGTCCCACCGTGACCTTTTCCAGTTTTAAATTTTAAAACATTTTTACAAATTTTACATCTAGCTACTTGATTCTCTACGTCCCTATCAAAAAATATCCATGCATCTGATTTTAATGGTCGTTTTGCTGGACCTCGTCTCATACTAGGGGGAATATGAGACATTTCAGTTGAAGGTGCACTAGTGGGTGTGTTGTCATCAACATTAGTGGGTGTATCATCTAGATCATCGTCTAAATTAAAGTCTTCTTGAGTTTCAGAAAATAGCTCCTCGTCTAAATCTAATGGTATTGTAGGAAAATGTTGAGTATCAACAAAATCATCCTGTGTAGGAATAAGATGACTAGAAGAAGTACCCTTGCCCTGGTTGCCCCTACTAGAAGATGCACCCTTACCCTTAAACATACCTCTTAATCCTTCTATTTTAATTATGATAATAAATAATTAAAGATAATAAAATTAAGTGCGCTAAATAAAATAAACAGACAATAATAATTTAATGAAGGAACGAATGTACCAAACGCCGACGTTACGTCGACGTGTAATCGAGAGGTTGAAAATTGAAACTTTGCTCGATGGAAGATCTTCAAGCTAGTTGCCAACTTCACTCCCAATTCCCAATGAATAAATAAAATTGAATATTTAGTAAACAATGTAGACTTGTAGAGAGATATATTGAGAGATTAGAGAGATTGTAGGAAGATTTGTGAGAAAGATGAAGAGAAAATGAGTTATTTATAGTTGAAAAATTGGGCTAAAGTGTAAATATAATAATTTATGGATTAAAAATAAATATTAAGGGATAGGTGGGTTTGGGGGAGGGGGGAGGGCCAAAAATGGTCGTTGTCCAACGGCCAAAATCTAAAATGGTCGTTGGTGCAATGGTTATATTTGCAAAGGGGGAACTTACGGGCGGGATCGGGGCGTGCTCGGGACGGGTCGGGTCGGGACGAGACATTGTTCCGTCCCGGTTCGAGTCCCGCTACCGATTTTTTTTTAAAACTAATCGGGGTCGGGGTCGGGGCTGGGTCGGGCCGTCCCGGCCCACTGGCCAGCCTTAGTTTTCCCTTCTTAACGCGCATATTGGGCCGGGTCTGGTCCTTGATGGACTGGCTCGATCGAATTTAAAAGAAATTGACCCAAACAATCATGATTTTAAATAGGTGAGTGAAGCTAGTCACATTTGCAAACAGTATGAGCATGATTTGAATTTTAAAAATGACCAGATACGTTTCAATCATAACCAAATCCACGTGAATTGCTTTAATTAAAGCCACAATTGGTAACCAATTAATTAAACCAAAAATTGAGATGTAATTTGATATTTCACTTAATTAATTAAATTGTTTTGATTAAAAAGAGTAAAATATTTATCAATTGACCATTAAATAACTTCAAACAATTAATTAAGTAATTGTTCTCATCATTTTGAGTTACAATTTTCATAAGTATATTTCAAAACCATAGAAAATATATGGAATGGTATACAGTGATATACTAGATGATATTTGAAATGGCAAAACGTCACCGAGATAATTTTGTAAAATCATTTTCTCCTTGTAAAATGTATATTCACTCCATTTGTGACTCAGGAATTTGAATAATTAAATAAAATTATTGGAGGAAAAAATTAGGTGTCAACATTTAGTTTTCTTCTACCAAAATGTACACCAATTTTTGAGATATATATCTCTGAGATGGCTAGGGAAAAGAATAACACTTTCCTTTTATGTTTCTGCTTTATTTTTGGACATTCTGTTATTTCCTTATTGAGATATCGATAAAATCCCAAATTTTTTATTCAAAACAATATATATTAAAACATTAATCGAAATTACATCTCAAAAAAGTTACACCAGACTTTAAAAATAGCAGAACTACAAAAATTGTCACTACTAAAAACAAGTGAATAACCAATGGATGAAAACGAACGGACAAACTAACGGCCATTATTGAAAATTCATGACTTTTTTATTTTTTTAATTAATTTCTTTTACGAAAACCGAAAGAAGTTTGTCGTTTATTTTCGCACGAAAATGCGTGGTAACTATTTCTTTTTTAAAAACACTCACTACAATGGAAGTATTTATTTATATACCAGTTTTTTAATAAAAATTGAGATTTGTGTATTTTGCCTAGCCGATGGACTCACTTGTTTTTAACAGACGGAGTCCTTCGATTCTTGTGTTTCGAGACACTATTTTCTAACATTATCAAGGCCATCGATTTTTTCTTGGTTTTGCTCTATAACCGACGGACGTTCGTCGGTTTTTTTCCGAGGTATTTGACCCTTTTTTAGCAGTGTATACCTCTAAATGTGAATTCTGCTAATTTATTTTTATTCATAGTTTTTATTAAATCTAACCAACATAGTTCGATAAATATTTTGTCGGAGACAAAGTGTAAAATTTTAGCAAACTTAAAGGACCAAAAATGTTAAGTGCATACTTAAGACTTTTTTGAACCTACCCTCAAACCTATGTCGTTTTCTCGAGCTTTGACTGACCTCATAATCGATGCAATATGTTTGTATATTTTTAAGTTAGACTTTTTGTTTGGGTCGGGTTAGTGTTTAGGGAGTGTTGGTCCGAAAAATGGGTATATATGAATGGGTCTTTTTAATGGGTTATGTGTTCTAATTTTAGTCGATAAGACGTTGCCGCGTGGAATTTAAATAAAAAATTTAATCTAGTGTTGACCGTTAGTCAAATGGTATAAGTGAGTCAAAAAGGTGAGTTGAGAGATATTTTTAGCTCAATAAGTGAATGAAGGATATATTTACACATTTATGGATAGTTCAGTAGTATTTTGGCCTTTCTCCATTAAATATATTTGCAGTTTTTGTTCGTATCTATATATAGTGTAAGTCGGATGGATGACTTTCCTTACCTATGATAGGTGCTAAATAGAGTAGTAAACATTGAGTAACTGCAAAATATGAATAACATATATTGAGGAAATCTAAGAATCATTAATAAGTGTATTAATTGTAATCTAGTTAATAGTAATAAAAATTATATTGTAAAGGAAAAACTGTTTTGGACCCAAAAAATAGATAAGTGAGTGGAATAGTATCAGAGCCCATTCGTGGGATTATACTGCGTATGTTGTTGTTGTTGTTGAATGGAATAGTGAATTTAAAACATTTAAGTATGAACATTAAAGATTAGGAATAAATGGAGGAGTAGTAATTGACACATTTATTCTTGTTCAACAATAAAAGTAAATAAATATAAGAGAAATTGCCAAAAAAATGAGAAAAAAGATAAATAAGATCATTGGCCAAAGAGTGGTGCCACATCACTTTCCTAATGCCTAACTTTATATTATATATAGATATAGATTCCTTAAAAGATCACCCATGTATTGAATATATATTGCCTACAAATTTCACTTTCTTTTAGGACTAGAATATCACTCAACGATCACTATTTTCCTCAGAATATACTAAACATACAAAAATCTCAAAATTTTATTTTCTTAATAATAAATTTATTTAACTCATCGAATTCATTTAACTCAACCCATATCCTTCTCTCTTGTTGAACCTCTCTTTCAAGCATCTTCGACATTCATTTCATTCATCTTCCACAACTAGTTTTTCAACCTTCCATTCATGTTCTACTTCTTTCATTCATAATCTACAATGGCAAACAACTATTGGAATACAAGTATTATAGGATGATTTGCGTTTCTTGAAAAAGAAGAGTGTGGCGAACGAGAGTACTTTTAATATGTACTTTCTTGATCGTATATTTGGGACCGATTTCATACAAGGCGGATGAGTCTTTCGAAGCCATCTAAAACCCAAGCTAGTTCCTCCTCTGCTGCAAGTTCCTCCGGGGCGGCTAACATTACCAACTATCGCCTTGTCACAGTTAAAATGATTGATAAGAACAAGGAAATAGAGTATGCACAACTCAATAATCAATACAACCGTTCTCTAGGACTAGCAAATCAGGTAAGGTATCATCAATCTATTGGTTGCTCAAAATCGGTTCAACCATAAAATATAGAAAATTGGTATGAGTAAGCCACATATCTCACAGGGCTTTCATCTATAGATAATGAACAAACATTTCCCCAATGGCTTTTCACAAGATCTTGCCGTCGTTTTCTTTAAATGAACAGCCAGTGGACTTGAGGCCTTCCACAGGGAAGACCAAAAGTCCGATGTTTGGATGGTTGGCATTACAGCCCTTGAGTTGAAGTATGGTCAAATTCCGGGAATTAACTCTCCTAAGGGATTTGAACGACTTATAAAGTATATCCAAAAAGCGGAAAAAAATATCAAGTCGTGAAGTGTTTGAATAAGCAACCCCAATTGCAAATATGTTCAAGAAACTGAGGTACATATTAGCTTGTTCATCAGCAACATGATTTCCAACTTAGCGGCATCAGACGACTTTAATGGAAAATGAAGTTAGTGGCTTGTGATTTGGTTCCTTTGTAATCAACAAACGAAGTCAATGTTTTACATGCTTTTGTGTTTTGAGTTTTTATGTGATAATATATGATTTTTTCTTTATTGGTCTTATTTGACACAGGTAGCAAGTGATACAGTTTGTTTTAAGATGAAAAATGTGTCTAATAGATAGAGTTTGCCTTGAGTTCAGATGTTTAATAGGAAAAATGTTAAGTTTAGGTGTCTAATTAAAAATTCGGAGAAGTTTAAGGGGCTTCATATGCATTCCGATTTATTTATATAGGAAATATATGATTTATTCAAGTTAACTAGATCCTAGCATGTGTTTGCAATATACTATCTTAGTTTTGTTATCTAAAGCTTTTTACAAATATGAAAAGATTTTAGTAATTTAATTCAAATACCTAAAATATTACACAAAGCTTCACTAAGAATTTAGAAAATTGAAAATGTGTAATGGTGAATTGTTGCATTCTTAACATCACCATAATAATGAAAAAATAAAGTCGTTTATATTTATTGAAAGGTCAAATTATGAATATAAAAAATATTGAAGTTCTTAAATATTAATTGTAATTGTAATTGTAATTTTTTTCACGTTGCTTGTAGTTTTCTGGTGGTAAAAGGGCATCTGTCCGGAGAGCTAATATTTATTTTACCAATTTGTGTTCGAACTTTGAAGGTGAAAACAAATGAGTTTCAAAGCTTCAATTTTAATAGTTGAAGTACCTACCGACACATAATCAGAGTATATTACTGGAAGTCCGGAAGGAATTCTCTATTCGTATTTTCTGCCAACATAAGAATCTTTATTTGACTTTAGAGTTTAGAGGGTCAAAAACATGTTTTCACATATTATCTTTTCCAAACCTCTTTCTCCCTCAATTAAGGTTGTTCAGAAAGTCCTTAGGTTCGATTAAATCAGAGATGTGCAATGGTACTTATTTATTTGTTAAGTACTTCCGATATTTGTGTGTAGTCATTTTCCAAAAACATTTTTAAAGTAGAGAATGGAATGGGAAATGACTTGCGGAACCGAGGAAAGTGGGCCCATGAGAAAAATATCATGGGCCCAACAGAAACCATTGGTTTCGGCCCACTCAAATACCAAAGTCCTTTCCCCACTTCCACTTCGTCTTTGGCTACACAGATATTTGAGATATCATAAAACCCAATGAACCAATACAAAATAGGCGGGGAAATTTTACTAGAAAATATACAGATTTTGGAAATTATTACGCCACATAGCTCAATATACAATATTATAGAATATAATATTATAATTAAAGGAAAAAACAATATAAATAATATATCAATCTTATATATAATATATAAAAAGTTTTTATACACAAATATAAGCTAAATCAGATAGCAAACTCAAAGTACATTACAAGAAAAAGGCTTATCTATGACCAACATTTAGGGACGAGTTAATAATCTTATCTCTAAAAGTATACTTATTGGGACGAGATTATATTCCGATTCTTAATTCTGTATTTTATCACGAAGGTGCTAAATTTGGTTCGAAAATAAATTAATAACCGGTCCCAAATTGTAATTGAGGGGCATTGGCCGGGGTACCATGGCTCCAAAACTATTACTCACTCCGTTTTAAAAAAATTGACATACTTTTCTTATTAATTTGTTTAAAAAAGATTCACTCCTATTCTGAGTTGCTCTTTTTCTTCTTTAAGTTGTACAAAATTCGCTTTATTGCTTCACTTGATTCGAGTTACTCCTCTTCTTCTCTATCATTAAATTGGTAAAGGCTTTCAGAATTTGGTCTTTTTTCTTTATTTGTATAATCAGTGAAAAGGATTAGCAAATCAAAGGGGCTTTTTTCTGTTGGGACAGTAATGCATTAGTAAATAGTTCTCTTGTTCTTCTTCTTCGGTAATACATGCGTTTTTTGCATATAACTTCCCTATATGATTTGCATCCCCAATGTTGCTTTCTTTATTAACACATTTACTTGTGAAAACGAAATAAAGAGGAAAGGATAAGGTATATCAGAGTTTCTTTGTCAAAGAAAAAAGAGAGAGATTGTTTTTGTGTTTCTACTGGAATTTGAAGCCTTTGAGTAACTGGTAAAGTTGGTGTTATGTGACCAGAAGTTCATAAGGCTCAAGCCGTGGAAACAGTATCCGACAGAAATGCAAGGTAAGACTGCATATAACAGACCCTTGTGGTCTGACCCTTCCCTGGACCCCACGCATAACGGAAGCTTAATGCACCGGGCTGTCCTTTTTTACTGCAATTTGACCTCTGCAACCCTCTTGACGTTCTTCCCTGTTTACCACACACTTGTGAAAAATTTCGGAATATAGTTTACCTATTACAAGCCTAAGTGTTTCAATCTAAGCACCTGACCATATCCGATTTAACTGATAGGAAATCAAGTAATGCTCTTTGCCAATTAAGATTTAGCATCTAAATGGAAATTGTACACAAGTTGTTGTTGGAAATTTGTCTTTGGTGGGAGTTGCGTCCGACCAACTTTAACGGCTTAAACACTAGTGTTTCGCATGTTGAAGAATCTGGTTCTTCACACGTGCATAATCTACTAAGTAAGTAGATAACCGTAGGGCCAAGGATCGTCAAATTTCGTTGAGAAATGAAAGAGATATTGGTCCACGAAGTGAGGTGTTTGAAGCATGGAAAAGTGTGGTATTGAGATCAATTCTCCCTCCTCGGTGGGGGGAAGAAAGAATTGTTTTGTTTATAAGTCTCAAGGTTGGCTTGGGGTTTGGGACCTCAAGGGGTATCCCATGTGTTTAAAGGAGAGATGACCTAGATGTGCTTCGGTTCGAAGAAAGCCCACACGCGTGCCACCGCCCGCCCGTTCGGTCACGGGTCACGGGTCGTGGGCTAAGCTTCTTCCGATATTATCTTTTTAGATCAGAATTATTTCATATGTACAATTTAGTCCCTGGAGTATCAAGAAAGTCAAATTGGGCACAAAACTTTGTGGTTTCTGGAACGTCAACCAGCACTCAATTCAGCCATTTATTTTGCTGAATTAATCTTCCTAAATGCCAATCCGTTGCACATCAATTCACCATTTATTTTGGTGAATTACTACCTCCATAATTGTCATTACTTGGCCAGTAACAAGCAATTATGTGGGCAGTTGGTAAGCCTCTCCTTCAACTATATAAAGGACTATTTGCACCATTGTTGAGCTACACACAAACACAGAAACAAAAAAATGAAATTAGTTCTTCCTACTACCTTCCAGCATCATTTCATTACTCAAAATTCTTCCTGGTAGCACTTGAGTTTCCTTTGCTCATTTGTTCATTTGATGTTTTATCTTGGGAGATAATTGTCCAGGACGTAGAAAAGATACATACGGGGCAATATTGTCTTAAAAACAGAGTGCAATCACTCGACTCAACATACCAAAAACTGTTCCAGTTTATTGTTCAAGTTTACTGTAATTTCAGTTTATTGTTCAAGTTAATTGTAATTTCAGTTTGTCGTAATACTTAGCAGTTATCCCCTCTTGAAAGAGATTTTGACGCACTCACATGGTGCCTTTTTATTTCCAGCAATATTTCAGAGGACCGATGTTGCATAAGGAGATGTAGCCTCAGCTTTGAACCTTCCATAGTTAAATACCATCGGACTTACTTACTGCGCGGTGAATGTGATCTCTTGAACCGTCAGTGTTTAGTGTAAGCCAAGTCAATAGTACCAACACAACAAATTCCCTTACTCTCTTCTTCGTAATGTTTTGTCCGTTGTGGCCATGGACAACTTCTTGGATTCTTAAGTGTGTTCATTTGAGGCGGCCCGTCTTCGCACTTAAATAGGTGGTCTCCTACAAGGTATCCTGTTATACCCTACTTCACAAGTGTTAGGAACCATTAAAAGTTTCCCCAAACCTAACCTCAACTGTTGAGGATCATTAAAGGTTTTGAAAACTTAACCTTTACCCATACTGCAGATAGCACTTAACGTCTATCGCGGGAATGCCTTTGAATTTGGTGTTTCTTTACAGAAATCACTATCTGAAGTGCTCATGCTTCCACTGAAGCGATCAATTAAACATTTACAGGTTAGTTTTCCCATTGAACCAAATTACTGGGATCTCCAGTTAGTAAGGTTGGGTTACCACCGTATTGGTCCTTATACTTTGGATTTTAAGGCCATTCCCCTAGACAGGCAGACTATCTGATCCTTGGGTAAGCCCTTTGTCAGCGGGTCTGCTATATTATCATTTGACTTAATGTAATCAATGGATATTATACCCGTGGTGATCAGCTGCCTAACGGTCTTATGCCTCCGTCGAATATGACAAAACTTGCCGTTGTACATATATTATGTGCCCTTCCTAGAGCCGACTGGCTGTCGCAGTGGATCATTACCGAAGGTACGGGTTTGTTCCAACACGGAACATCCTTTAAGAAATCATAAAGCCACTCAGCTTCTTCTCCTGCTTTGTATAAAGCGATAAACTCCGATTCCATTGTGGATCGGGCAATGCAAGTTTTCTTAGAGGATTTATAAGATACAGCCCCACCACCAATTGTAAATACATACCCACTGGTGGACTTGGTGTTCTCTATATCAGATATCCAGTTTGCATCACTGTACCCCTCTAGTACAGCTGGATATCTAGAATGATGTAACCCGAAAGTTAACGTGTATTTCAGGTATTGTAATACCCAATTCAACGCCTTCCGGTGATCATCATTCAGATTACGGGTAAACCTAGCTAACTTATTAACCGTATAAGAAATATCAGGTCGGGTGCAGTTTGTTATATACATCAAACTACCGATCACCTGTGCATATCGCTCATGGTATACGGGTACACCAAGATTTTTATCAAGCTTTTGATTTGTATCCATTGGTGAATTTATCGGTGAACTGTCTAACATCTCAAACTTTCTCAAAACATCATCGATGTAGTGAGACTGAGATAAGACCAGTCCGTCAGACGTCTTAGAGATTTTTATCCCTAAGATGACATCTGCGATACCCATATCCTTTATGTCGAAGCATTGTTTCAACATGTTCTTAGTCTCTAAGATTACCATAGGACTGCTTCCTGTGATCAACATGTCATCTACGTATAGGCACATCATGATGAATGAGTCAGAGTTACCTTTCGTATAGACACATTTATCACACTCATTAATGGAGAAACCCTTCGATAGTAGAGTACTATTAAATTTTTCGTGCCATTGCTTTGAGGCTTGTTTCAGCCCGTACATAGATTTGACAAGCCGATAGACTTTCTTCCCTTGCCCTTGAACCACATACCCCTCGGGTTGGTCCATAGAAATTTCTTCTTCCAAATCACCATTTAGGAAGGCTGTCTTGACATCCATTTAATGTATCTCAAGGTCACGCAAAGCTGCGATCGCAATGAATACCCGTATGGATGTCATCCGAGATACCGGGGAGTATGTGTCAAAGTAGTCAAGACCTTCTGTCTGCTAATAGCCCTTGACTACCAACCTGGACTTGTACTTGTCTATAGACTCATCTGCTTTATATTTCCGTTTGAGTATCCATTTACAACCCAACGGTTTATTTTCCGGAGGAAGATCAACCAACTCCTAAGTATGGTTATGCAGAATGGAGCCTATTTCACTCTCAATAGTTTTTTTCCAGAGCGATGCTTCTGGAGTTGAAAACGCTTTAGCAATTGTCCTTGGTTCATCATTAACCATATAAGCTACAAAGTCAGGATCGAAGGATTTATCCTTCCTGGCCCTTTTACTTCGCCTTAAATCTATCTCTGGAGTCTCCAAGTTCTGAGAATCTGGAACACTAGATTCCGGATGTTCAGCCACCTCGAGATCCGCTAGATCTGAACCATCTAGATTCGGGTCGTCAATGACTCCCGGTTCTTGAGAGCTTTGTTCATAACTTCGTTTGCGAGAGGTTATGTCTTTTTCCTTTCTATGAAAGGTACCTTCAAAGAATTGAGCATTCCTTGATTCCATGATTGTACCCTGGTGGATATCTAGAATATCCGACTTATGCACTAAGAAGCGATAAGCACTACTGTTATTTGCATATCCAATGAATATGCAATCTACAGTCTTAGGCCCAATCTTGACCTGCTTTGGCTTGGGTACTTCAACCTTTGCCAAACAACCCACACTTTAAAATATTTGTAGGTGGGTTTCTTTCCCTTCCATGATTCATATGGAGTTTTGTCCTTACCCTTATGTGGGACTCTGTTAAGAATCGTATTAGCGGTAAGGACGACTTCTCCCCACATGTTTTGGGGAAGATCGGAATTGATGAGCAAAACATTCTTCATTTCCTTCAATGTGCAGTTCTTACGTTCCGCCACACCGTTCGATTGAGGTGAGTATAGAGCCGTCGTTTGATGAACAATGCCTTCTTGGGCACAGTATTCCTCAAATGGCGCTATGTATTCTCCCCCTCTATCGCTACGAATGGATTTGATCCGCAGGCTTAGTTGGTTCTCAACTTCTGCTTTGTATCGTCAGAACGCTTCAAAGGCTTCATCCTTACTTTTCAACAAGTAAAGGTAACAATACCTTGTGCTATCATCAATGAATGTCACAAAGTACTTATTCCCCCCTCTAGTTTGTGCGAACTTTAAATCACATATATATGTGTGAATAAGTTCTAGAGGAGCGGTATTCCTTTCGACGGATTGAAAATGAAGCTTGGTGAGTTTTGCTTCTACGCACACCTCACACTTATGTTGAGGGTTTACGTCGATAGACAGCAACAACTCCAACTTTATCAGCCTTTGAATAGACTTGTAGTTAACGTATCATAATCTATGATGCCATAAATTAGAAGACTCAAGCAAATAAGAAGAAGATTCAACTTTATTACTTGGACGCATTACAGACATGACATTCACTTTGAAGAGGCCTTCACAGAAGAAGCCTCTCTCCACAAAAGTGTCATTCTTAGTGAGTACAAACTTATTGGATTCAAATACTAGCCTAAAACCAGCATTAACCAATAAAGGTCATGAAATTAAATTTCTTCTAATCTCTGGGACGCGCATCACTTCCTTCAGAGTGAGCTCCTTTCCGGAAGTCATCTTCAGGACCACATTTCCTACCCTCAGCACGTCAGACGAAGCGTTGTTGCCCATGAACAGCTTCTTGTCGATGACCGGTGTATACGTGGAGAAGGCATCCCTGTTGGAACTGATGTGTCTGGTAGCACCTATGTCCATCCACCACTGCATCAAATTCTCAACCAGGTTTGCTTCTAGCACCACTGCCGAGAACTCCTCAATCATGTCATCCAGGAGCGTGTCCTTGACGACGTTAGCATGTGCCTTGCTTTTAGCCTTGGCTTTCTGTTGTTGCTCAGTCTTAAGCTTGCGGCATTCCTTGATCTTATGACCAGGTTTCCCACAGTGGTGACAGTTACCTCTGAACATCTCCGTTGCGTGGGCCTTGCCGTCTTTCTGGAACTTCCGCTTCTTACTTGGGTTCCCTTTGGCCTCAGCCAGATTTGCCTTTGCTTCAGCAGGTTGTTTCCCCCTAGGTAAGGCCTTCTTATTATCTTCCTGGATTTGGAGTTTGATAATAAGCTCTTCAAAGGTCATCTCATTTGTCTTGAGTTTTAAGTAACTCATAAATTCATTCCACGAAGGAGGTAACTTCTCAATCAGCGATGCAACCAAAAACTGCTCATTTGGTTTCATTCCTTCCAAATCCAGGTGATGTAGAATCATTTGGAATTCCTGAACTTAGAACGTCACTGTCTTACTATCCACCATTTGGAATTTTAGAAATTTCCCAATGATGAACTTCTTAATACCCGCATCGTGTGCGTTGTACTTCTTTTGCAGTTTTTCCCACAACTCTTTGGCAGTGCCATCAGACACCATCAGTGTTGAAAAAAAGTTATGGTCTCGTTTAGATGCTATTGTCCTTCAATGGATTTACGGCACATTCTCTAACGACCTTTTGCATACCATTTTTTAATCGGATTCTACGGCTCAACAAACGTGGAAACGTTTGCAAAATATTTTTCAAAATAATAAACTTTATAGAGTGGTATATCTTGAGAACCAATTCAACAATGTCAAATTGGATGATTTCTCAAATGTTTCCACCTATTGTCAAGAGTTGAAAATGCTTGCCGACCAACTATCCAACGTTGGTGAGCCGGTGACAAATCAAAGGTTGGTGCTTCAATTAATTGCGGATTTGAATGAACAATATGATGGTGTTTTAACGTTCATTCAACAAAGTAATCCATTATCACATTTTTATGAGGCTCGTTCGAGGTTGATTCTTGAAGAAACCCGAAAGGTTAAACAAGTAGCGACGGTGGCAAACAACGCCGGCACCGCCCTTATTTCCAGTAACATGACGGATGAGGTTTTTGGACCTCAAAATTCTGGTCCGGAAACACACCAAAATCGTAACAATAATGGACCAAAAAGGAGTCAAACTGCAACAACAATAAATGAAAAAATAATAGTGGAAAAGGGAGGGGACGGAACGCCGAATTTTTTTTCGATGAGGGGTTGGCCGTGGGCAGAACCATCCCCACTGGCCTCCGCTGCACGGAGGCAGTGGGCAGTGGGGCCAGGTCCCGCCGTGGTCCTAAAATCTGTAATAATGGGCCCCACCGTACTTTTTTCCAATGACCCAGTGGGCCAGGCCCAACAATCAAAACAAGCAGCCCGAAATATTAGAAAATCGGCCACCGCAAGCCTTTACGATCCATGTCCCCTCGACGTCAAGTTATGTCTTCATGGATATTGAGCACGCCATGAACAACATGAGTCTTAATGTTCCCGATAATTTTTGGTACATGGACACAGGGGCCACGTCACACATGAAGGCATCCCAAGGTAATCTTTCATATTATTTTTATATGAGCACTAATAAAAATATTATTGTTGGCAGTGGACAGGAAATTCTGATTCGTGGTATTGGAAAAACAAATCTACCCCCACCCACCCCTACATTTAAAAAATATCCTTCGTGCCCCTAAACTTATTAAGAATTTGGTATCTGTGCGTCGGTTTACCACTGGCAACAATGTTTATGTGAATTTTGATCTATTTGGGTTTTCTGTGAAGAATTTTCATATGGGGAAGCCACTAATGAGATGTAATAGCACTGGGGATTTGTATCCCATCACCGCTCTCACCAACAACCAAGTCAACTCTCCATCGGCCTTTGCTGCTTTTTTGCCTGATTTATGACATAACCGTTTGGGTCACCCGGGTGCACCAGTGTTGAATTTTCTTAAAAGACATAATTTTATTGCTTGTAACCGTAGTCTGGACTCACATGTTTGTCGTTCTTGCATTTTTGAGAAGCATGTTAAATTTCCATTTTCTTTATCTATTGCACAAACTATTGCCATTTGATATTATGCATTGTGATGTGTGGACATCCCCGATTTTGAGTTCGGCAGGTCATAAGTATTATATGCTTATCTTGGATGATTATACAAATTTTCTATGGACATTTTCCATTGGAAAAAAATTACAAGTTAACAATTTAGTATTTTCATCCAAACCCAATTTGAGAGATCCATAAAATGTTTTCAATGTGACAATGGGAGGGATTTCATAAATAACACTTTCAACGATTTTTGTCAACAAAATGGAGTGTCATTACGTCTCTCATGTCCATATACTTCTCCTCAAAACGGGAAAGCCGAAAGAAAAATCCGAACAATCAATAATATGATTCATACACTACTTGCACACTCGTCCACACCACCGTCTCTTTGGCATCATGCTCTTCAAATGACCACTTATCTTTTGAACATTCTTCCTAGCAAGTTTGTTATCAAACAAATCACCCACCCAAATGTTGTACCATCGTATTCCATCACACAACCATTAAGGGTTTTCGGGTGTTTATATTATCCCTTATTTCCGTCCACCACCATAAACAAGCTCCAAGCCCGGTCCACTCCTTGTGTCCTTTTGGAATATCCACAAAATCATCGGGGTTATAAGTGTTATGATATGTCTAATGGGAAAATTATCTTATCTCGTCACGTTATTTTTTATGAGTCTACATTTCCGTTTACTACATCTCAAGTGGCGTCCCCACCTTCATATGAATTTCTAGACGCAGGAATACATCCGATTTTGAACCACCATTTAAATACCCAATCCGGTAGTACCTCGGCTGGTTCTACCCAAAAGGGACAAACACCACAGCCGTCCCAACACCGAGACAGCACTGGGCCAGACCGAGATTTGGAGCCCACTGCTCCTTCCTTGGCATCATCGGCCCAGTCCAGTGCTCGTCACTGCCAGGTCCAACATGCTTCACCAAACAGTCCGCCAGGCCCAACTTCAGAAGCCACTATTCGGCCCATCCCAATTACCCCACCTCGTCCCAGTCTGCCTCCCACCAACCCAGTGATCCCATCCACTGTCCTGGTTCCACACCGAACCATTGAAACCCATGTCAATGAAAGCTATCTGCCAGTTCTAAAAAAAAAACTGACCTTTGTATGATAATTTGATTTTCTGAAGTGTATTCAAGTTTGTTGTGTATTGTGTGTCTGAAGAATCATATTTCATACAAAATGCGTATCAGTTTGAAAAAGCTAATTATTTCATGAATGACATTTTAGTTTTATGTCTTCAGTGTTGAGATTTTGCGAGCCAAGTAGGGACTAGTGCTGTACCTCCTATTGAAAATTTTATTTTACATCTGAAAAGGTTTCGACTAAATCCATTTACATATTGATGGCAGGATTTCTTTTATTACTACATTGTCACACATTTTCTCTTATTGTTTTTTACTTTTGGCTATTTGCAGGTTCAATATGAAACCATTAAAGACTGAAAATGAGGTTGGATCAACTATGAAGACTACTACCAAATATGCATTCGTCGCGTCAGGTGCTATAGGTGCTATAGGAAAGGGACGAGGGCGAGGAGGGCTTAGATCTTTGGTTGAGAAAGAGAATATGCCAACTAAGAGTTTATTTCATCAATCTAGTGATCTAGTTAGCAATACATCCAAACAATTGAAACAAGATTTTTTAAATCTACTGTTATCAATTTGCATAACTGAATTTAAATGCTGAAGTGTTAGTAATATGATTTCTTTTCTCCAGGTGCTATAGGGAAGGAACGAGGACAAGGGCTTAAAAGTTCTACCATGTCTGCTAGTCAAGGAATGGGAACGATACATAAAAACTCCAAGGTTCTTGAGAAAGAGTATATGCAAATTGATATTTCATGTTGGAATATGTAAAGCTACAACGGGAATAGTAAATAACTATTACATTGATCGAAAGGATAAACAACAAAGAGGACAACAATAAGTTGTCAATATCTTGATCTTGAATGAAACTTCAAATATAGAACTTGTATTCGGAAATACAAGAACATGAACTGCTACACTTGTGGCATGGAGATCCGCTGAGAATACGAACAGTTAGAGTCCTTCGTCTGTTAAGTTAACACCTGAAACACTTAGCAACCAATTAAATAAATACAACACCACCGGCTGAGTCGAGAGATGGCTCTCTATGTCATTAAGACAAGATTGCCCCCGTATATAGGCTTTACGGAAGTGTGGACAATAGTCTCCCAAGATGAAACAACAAACTATCAAGTGTGCAAAGCCTACACAAATGATCTCAGCGAAGAACACGAATAATGAAGATTGCTAAGAGAAGGATTGCTATCAGGAAAATCTGATCTCTTTGTAGTGTTGTTAACTTGTGAGTATGTTCACTTTCTCATATATTGTTTTTCTTCTTCTATAGAATTGAACCAGGGCCTCAATTTATAGGTGTGCAAGATGGCCTCTTCAAGTGCCCATGTAATGGTCATTTAAATGTCATGTAATGGCCCTTTAAACCACCAACTAATGCAGCCAAATAATGACTAAGTTATGGAGGAAAAACTGCCAAGTTACTGCTCCAAAACATCTCCATGATCAGCCAAACTTTTGGACTACCGTCGAGCAAACACTGTCCGAGAAGCGCCGCGGCTATGCAACATTAGAGCCGCGGCGCCGCGGCCCAGTCCGCAGCTCTTTCCGACCCGTTCCATCTTACACCTCGCACAATCCTTCCTTCGTTTACCAACATGGAACACTTGTTATTGATCCAATAACCATCCATCATTCTATGTCTCAAACATTTCACTTACGTACCAATATTACTTTCATTAACGAAATTTACGATACTTGACACTAAGATTGCACGTGTGTGGAAACGCTATTTCCGACGTGCGGGGCCCAATTGTTCGAGTCATAAATAACGGAATAATTTAATTTCACATTAGTAAATTTCCAACATTTCATTGCCTCCATCTACTGAACAAGTTAAGCAATACACTCAAAAAGTTGAAACAAGTAATTCTTCCAAATCTGTTGGGTTTTAAATTGCATATATAACTGAAATAAAATGCCAAAGCTTTTACTAGTATGATTTCTTGAGCCCAGGTGCGATAGGGAAGGGACGGGAGCAAACACCTGTGCTCCTCTTTAGGGGTTTCTAAAAATGAGGTGGGATCTTTTCACAAGAGTACTCTCTATGTTAATCAACGTTTGCAAACTCCTTTTAAAAGCACAAGATCGAATTTTACCACGTCTTCTAATCAAGAAATGCGAACAATGGATAAAAACTCATTGTCTTGAGAAAGAGCATATGCAAACCAATATTTCATTTCCGTCATCTACTGATCAAGTTATGCAATGCTCCCAAACAGCTGAAATAGGTATAATTTCTTGAATTCATGTGTTATTAATTTGTAGAAATGAATTTTATTGCTATAGTTTTTACCAAATTATGCAACTGTAGGTTCATCTAATCCTTGAAAGGTGAAAAGAGTTCGAGGGAGGAACAAGTGCAAAGAAGTTGCGTCACTTGAAGTCGGACAAAAGTTGAAAGTAACTTTTTACAATAATCCAACGGTTGGAACAAATAGTAAACTGTTTTCGAGGCACTTGGGAAGAATAATTCATGACCATAATATGTGTCCGTTGAGAGTATCGTCGTGGAATGATATCAAGCAAGAAAAGTTGAATCAGCAGCTATTGAGGTAAAGAACTTAGTCAAGAGTATGACTGCATTTTGAGCAATTTTAAGTCTAAGCAGCCGGATAGCAATTTTTACTAGCTGATAAATCTGAAAAATTTATCTATTTGACTGAGGAAATGACGAATATACAGTAGAAATGCATATCATTTGGTTGAAAACCTGTGTCTCTGTTTGTAACTCTATATGTAAGAATCACAACGAGTGAAACGAATCTCTGATTGATAATTGTTTGTAGTTTTAATCGGCAATTGATTTAGCTCGACAACTTGAGGGTCGTGCGACACTATCTCCTTCCCATTAGAGAACTGAAACATACTAATTGATTGTAGTTCTATTTTTAAGAAATTTTGGTGGGTTAGTGCTACCTCCTCCAAAAGGTTTTTGGTTTCGGACTTTAACTTGACGGACAACTTAATAAAATAGTAGAAGATCGCAGATGCGCCCATAAGTTTATTTGTATGGGTCACCACTATTATGTTTTTCCAAGTTAATCACATATAGTATTTTTAATAGAATATTTCTCGACTATTCTCTCATTAATTGTATATATATTATTTTAGGTAGAATTGTATTTCTATTGTAATTAGGTCTCCTATTTTAGGTAGAATTATATTTTCTATTGTAATTAGGTTGATTAGTTACCTAGTTTAAATATTCTTGTACTACTATATATATTGTACATTATTGTTGAATATAATCAGGGAACATATTCTTTTATGGTATCAGTAGCCTAAAAATACATCCACCGCCGCCGACCATAGCTCCTGGGCGGAGCTTTTTAAGATCCATTGTCGTGTTTACAAAGTTATCGATGAATATCATCCCTCTACACCGAAGTCCATAGACCTACCCTCGGCTTCGACTTTTGATGATGCACTCTGGTCTCGTTTGGACGCAGTCGTCCTCCAGTGGTATACGACACAATCTCTAATGATTTGTTTCACACATATCATTGAGAGTGATGTCACTGTCCGCCAAACGTGGGAACGTTTGGAAAGTATTTTTCACTACAACAAAACTCAACGAGCGTTATACCATGTAAATCAGTTCAAGGATGTTCATCAGGATGATTTCCCAAACGTGTCTGCATACTGTCAAGAACTCAAGATTATTGCCAACCAATTCTCCAACGTCGGCGCACCAGTCACTAATCAACGATTGGTCATGCAACTTATTGCAAGCTTGAACGAATCCTATGACGGTGTTTCCACCATCCTTCAGCAATGCACGCCGTTACCTCCATTTTATGAGGCCCTTTTGAAGATTATTCTTGAGAAAACCAGGAAAATCAAGCGCAGTACCACTCAGGACAGCATTGCCGACGCCGCCCTTACTACCATTGTTGGGCCCTCCGCCGACAGCAGGTCCTCCAACTCCGGCAACCAGAACCACCTGCCCAAGGAACAACAGTAGCTTGCATCCACCCGCAACAACCGCCGGATCAGGCAGTCCGGCAAGGGCCGCGACGAACGGAATTTCGATAACAACGGCGGCAAGAAAGGGCAGTCCCCGTCGGCAGGAAACAACCAGCATCTACTGCGACAGTGGCAGCAACCTTCGTCGTAGGCTACCTACCCGTTGTGGGCTGTATGGGCCCCACCATCATAGGTCTCTCCTCCTAGCCCGTATTCGACATCCTCGTGGACTCCACCTCAGAACCGACAGGCTCACCCTGGTATACTCAGCCCACGTCCCTAACATGCCTACACAACACAAGCCCCCCCTCCCCCCTCTCTCAACTTATGCAATGATTGCCATTAAGGCAGCTATGAACATAATGTCCCTCAACGCTCCAGACGAAAATTGGTATATAGACACTGGCGCCACATCTCACATGACAGTATCACAAGGTACTCTCTCGTCTTATTTCAATTTGAGTAATTTAAATAGGAATATTATTGTTGGTAGTGGACAAGGAATTCTCATTCGTGGTTTTGGTCATTCATCCTTATCCCCACCACATCCATCACTAATCTTAAAAAATATCCTCCATGCCCCTAAACTTATTAAAAATCTAATCTTTGTGCGACGTTTCACAACTGATAATAATGTTTCCCTTGACTTTAATTCTTTTGGTTTTTCTGTGAAGGATTTTATGACAGGGAGACGAATAATGAGATGTGACAACACCGGAGATCTCTATTCTATTTCAAATGACGTCAACAATCCAGCCTCAGTTCCATCAACCTTTGCTACTCTTTCATCTTCCTTATGTCATTCTATATTAGGATATCCGGGAGATTCTGTCTTACGCTCCCTTATGAAATATGATTTTATTAATTGCAATCGTATTTCTAGGACTCCTATATGTGAATCCTGCATTTTTTGGAAAACATGTTAAATTACCATTTTCTGCATCCACAAATTGTACTTTACTACCTTTCGATATCATACATAGTGATTTGTGGACGTCATCTATTTTAAGTACGACTTACCATCAATATTATGTGTTGTTTTTGTACGATTATTCCAACTTTCTATGGACTTTTCCAATTGGCAATAAATTCCAGGTCTATCCCATTTTTTCCTCATTTAGTATATTCGTTAAAACACAATTTGAAAAGAGCATTAAATATTTTCAATATGACCATGGCAGGGAATTTAATAATAGTCAATTCAAACAGTTTTCTCCAATAACGATCATACTTTTCATTTTTCCTGCCTTCACACCTCCTCACAAAATGATAAGGCCGGACGGAAAATCCGAACCATAAAAAACCTAAATCGCACCCTACTTTCTCACGCCTCAATTCCCCCTCAATTCTGGCATTATGCACTCTCCATGGCCACCTATCTCCTAAACATAATCCCAAACAAGTCTCTAGATCAACGGCCGCCCACATAAGTTCTATTTCGTAGGAACCCTCCTACCAACACTTGCGTATCTTTGGATGTCTCTGTTATCCTCTCCATCCGACCACTCACAAATTCTAACCACGGTTTTCCCCATGTGTGTTTTTGGGTTACCCCGCCAATCATCGTGGTTACTCGTGCTATGATTTGTCAAGCCGTAAAATTATTATTTCACATCATGTCATATTTGATGAGTCTCAATTCCCCTTTGCCTCCCTAAACTCGCCACCTCGGCATTCCTACGACTTCCTAGATGATGTCATGAACCCTCTTCTAATTCATCATTTACATAGTCCGTCGTCCCAGAACCCGGCACCCGCCCCCACTTCGGACAGTCCGGGACACAATACCTGCCCGGTTCTACCTACAGTGGCTCAGAACAGCCCGCCTCAGGGTGATTCTGCAGCCACCTCTGGGCAAACCGAGTATCGGCCAGCCAGTCCCGCTACCCCTGCCCTTCCTCCTCTTCCCGGCAGTCCCGATATTTAACCTATCCATTTCAGTTATTCCTTCCCATATCCCTCGAAATCCGAAAGATGCCTTGTCCGACCCTAATTAGAAAGTCGCAATGATTGACGAATATAATGCTCTTATTGATAATAAAACATGGGACCTAGTACCTT
Organism: Anisodus acutangulus; assembly: GCA_029783415.1. Classification (NCBI taxonomy): domain Eukaryota; kingdom Viridiplantae; phylum Streptophyta; class Magnoliopsida; order Solanales; family Solanaceae; genus Anisodus; species Anisodus acutangulus. The sequence goes on along the minus strand of CM056498.1, from coordinate 31,286,963 downwards.
GTCCACATGATGCTAACATTATTCATTCTATATGGATTTTTAGACATAAAAAGAAATCTGATGGTTCTTTTGAGAGGTACAAGGCTCGTCTTGTAGGTGATGGCATGTCTCAACAGGTGGGAGTGGACTGTGATGAAATGTTCAGCTCGGTCGCAAAGCCCGCAACCATCCGGACCGTTCTCAGCATTGCTCTATCCAAGTCTTGGCCTATTCATCAGCTTGATGTCAAGAATTCATTCTTACATGGGGATCTTTATAAAGCGGTATATATGCATCAGCCTATGGGTTTCAGGGATCCTATTCATTCGAATTATATGTGTTTGTTCCGGAAATCACCTTATGGACTGAAATAGGCTCCTCGAGCATAGAACTAGTGGTTCACCGATTATGTCTCCTCTATTGATTTTTTACACAGTAGATCCTATCATTCCATGTTCATCTACAACAAGGGTACATACGTTGTTTACCTATTATTATATGTTGATGACATCATCCTCACCACATTATTTGATGCTATCCGTCGGTCGATATTATGTCTCTCATTTCCTCTTAGTTAGCTATGAAGGATATGGGCCCCCTAAGTTATTTCTTGGGCATCTCTGTCACTTGACATTCTGGCGGCCTATTTCTGTGCTAGAAGAAGTACGCTGAATAGATCTTTGACCGTGCATGCATGACATCTCGCAAACCATCCCATACTCCAGTAGACACCAATTCCAAGATCAGCGCTGATTTCGGTCCCCTAATTCAGATCCGACTCACTATCGTATCCTGGTTGGGGCCCTGCAGTACCGCACATTCATGAGACCTGACATATACTATGTCGTGTAACAAATTTGCCTACACATGCACAATCCGACGAAAGCACACATGCATGCCCTCAAACGTATTTTACGATACATCCAAGGTACACTTCACTTCGTATTACATCTATACAGGTGCTCGCTCACTGGTCTCACTGCTTATTCTGATGCTGACTGGGGTGGATATCCTGACACCCGACACTCCACGTCTGGTTACTGCATTTTCCTCGGAGATAACCTATTGTCTTGGTCTTCCAAAAGGCAACCTACACTATCCCGATCCAGTTCCGAAGCAGAGTACAAAGGTGTCGCCATTGTCGTCTCTAAGTCTTGTTGGATCGGTAACCTTCTACTTGAGCTTCACTGCCTAATTCAAAAGGCAACACTGGTCTACTGCGATAATATTAGTGCGATATATCTTTCCAGCAATTCCGTCCAACATCAGCGCACTAAATACATTGAGATGGACATTCATTCCGTTCGCGAATAAGGTGGCTTGTGGTCAAGTTCGTGTCCTTCATGTTCCTTCTAGATATCATATTGCCGACATCTTCACCAAAGGACTTCCACGCATACTATTTGATGATTTTCGAGTCAGTCTCAGTGTTCATGAACCTCCCGCTTCGACTGCGGATGTGTAATAGAATATTTTCCGAATATTCTTTCATTAATTGTATATCTCTTAGTTTAGGTAGAATTTGTATTCCTATTGTAATTATGTCTCCTATTTTAGGTATAATTATATGTCCTATTGTAATTAGATTGATTAGTTACCTAATTTAAATATTCTTGTACTACTATATATATTGTACATTATTAATGAATACAATCAGGGAACATATTCTTTTAATTTTCTCTCAAGATATGTTTGACTTTGTATTTGGTTGTGAGATATAACATCTTTAATGGATAATAGACTATTAGTGATTAATGATTCTAGCAAGACATTGCCACTGTCCAACTCATTAGTTTTGATAGATGAATTTAGGGAATTAAATTTTTTAATTTCTTTGAATGTGAACCGTGGTAAGAAGATTCAACTTGCTTTTTCTGCATCTTTTTTTGTTGGGCAGAATTAGTTTGAACAGTGCAGTAATTTTTCACATCAGAAAAGTTCTATGATGTACTGATTTCATTGTGTAATAGATAACCGAAGACGGCTTTATTTACTTGTATAAACAGTTTCCAATTAAAATGTTTTGAGTTATTCCATTCATGTAGAACATTTTCAAAAGTAGGTTCCGGGCTACTAAAATTCTCTTAAGAGAAAATGTGTTTCTGCTCATATTTGCCTTTTAATAATATGGTGCTGCAAATTTTCTTGTGTTTTAGTACTTGAAACAAAATCAACATGTGGGAACAGAAATGTCCTTTTCTAGGATTTGTTTCAACTTTCAAGTTAAGCATTATCATTTCTCTTGAGCTGTATCATATATGAGAGTTTTTGTTTTCTGAAATGCCTTTTTTTTTTTGCCCTAACCGAGGTGGATCCGTGTTTGAAGACTATGCCTGAACCTAATATGAATTTATATATTACTGTTAATTTTTTTTTAAAAAAATGTGCATAGATGTATTTTTTGATGAATGTGTATGGATCTTTTAACTGTGAAACATGATTTTGCAAAGAATCTTTCTGATGTTTTCTGCATGTTCAGCGAACCATTTGAGTCTTTCATGTCAAAAATGTTCTAATTGCAGTATGTTGTCCTTGTTTAGGTTTTCTAGTTTTGTCTATTGGTATGGTTTACTAGAAGTGTGCACTGATATTGTATTTAACATAAGGAATTTTTGGACGCGGGTTCGTTAAATTGCATCTTTTCTTGTGATTAAAGATACCAAGTTCTTGATGTTGTTGTCTGTTCTATATGAAAAAAATAATCCCCTTGATTATTTTCATTGATTGAATAGATATATATACAAATTACAAAATAGGAGAATCCTATTCCTATTCTACTTCTAAAACCTTATTCTACCATAATTCTAACTATACAATTTATGGTATGTGTATATCCTAAATATGGTAAGAGTATATCCTAATCTAGGTAACAAATATACTACAATATACACACAATATACTTTCCTTAATATACAATTATGTCCACTTTGCTTTCTTGCCCTATTTCCGTGATCGCCCATCTCGTCCAGGCCATTTTGGGCCGCCTCTCTATTTGCCGCTTGCCTCTGTTGGTCGCTATCGCTCTCATGTTGGGCTGCCATCGTTTCATCGCTTTGTATACGTGATATATACGTTGTTTATTTAGTGTATATCATGTATATTACCTGCTTTAACACACCTTGATCATAGCGGGCGGTCTTCAACGCCGAGATCGCCCCTAAAATCTTCAAAGAGAACCGCTGGTAGACCCTTTGTAAAGATGTCTGCAATTTGATAACGAGACGGGACTTGGCATACGCGAACGTGACTCTTTGCAACCTTTTCACGGACAAAGTGAATGTCCATTTCGATATGCTTAGTACGTTGGTATTGAACTGGGTTACCTGAAAGGTAGATGGCACTAATGTTATCGCAATATACCAAGGTTGCCTTCTCAATTGGACAATGAAGCTCCAAAAGCAAATTACGTAGCCAACATGATTCGGAGACCACATTCGCTACCCCTCGATATTTTGCCTCTGCACTTGAGCGTGATAGCGTTGCCTGACGCTTTGCCGACCAGGACACCAATTTGTTGCCAAGGAACATACAGTAGCCAGAAGTCGACCGTCTGGTATCAGGACAACCGCCCCAATCAGCATCCGTGTAAGAGACAAGTGTGGATGTAGATGAAAGATATAAGTGCAACCCAAAGTCTAGTGTCCCCTGAATATACCGAATGATGCGTTTGATTGCATTCATCTGCTCAACCCTGGGATCATGCATGAATAAACACACATACTGAACCGCATACGTAATATCCGGTCCAGTAAAGGTAAGATACTGGAGGCTCCCTGCCAGACTGCGATAGCGGGTCGGGTCCTCGTATGGTGCACCTGCTGCGGCACTTAGCTTTGGGTGTGCATCAACTAGCGTGGAAGTGGACTTACAGGATGACATCCCAGCCTTCTCTATGATCTCAGCAGCATACTTTCGTTGAGACAAAAACAAGCCACCTGAATGACGCTTGACGGCAATCCCCAAAAAATAACTCAAAGGCCCTAAGTCTTTCATAGCAAACTCAGAACTGAGCATGGTCATGATAGATCAAGCGCAAGGTATCGGAAGAGGCAGTCAAGATGATATCATCCACGTACAACAAAATGTAGGCCAATGACGAACCACGGCGGTAGATGAACAAGGAATTATCTGACCTGCTGTGAGTGAACCCAATAGTCGAAACAAAATCAGCAAATCGTGTATACCAGGCCCGTGGAGACTACTTAAGCCCATATAATGACTTCTTCAACAAACAGACATGATGAGGGCGGTTGGGATCCCTGAAACCCAACGGCTGATGCATATAGACTATTTTCTTGAGATCACCATGTAGAAAAACATTCTTGACATCCAACTGATGAATTGGCCAAGTCTTTGAAAGAGTCAAGGTAAGTACAGTGCGAATGGTAGCCAGTTTGACCACCGGACTAAACGTCTCACCACAATCAATCCCAACCTGCTGAGTCTTACCATCACCAACAAGTCGCGTCTTATGTCGAGCAAAGGACCCATCTGAATTCTCCTTATGAGCAAAAATCCACATAGACCTGATAATATTAATCCCATATGGACGGGGCGCCAACTCCCACGTCTTATTATCAATAAGAGCATTATATTCATCAGTCATAGCAATTTTCCAATTAGGGTCATTTAATGCGGACACAGGATTGCGGGGCAATGGGGATTTAGAGATATCAGAATGTAAATTAAAATGTCTTTTAGGTGTAAAAATACCCCGCTGACTACGAGTGACCGGTCTATGACTCGAGGACGAATTGAGGGAATTTTGGGATTTTTCTGGCTCGACGATCGCCCAGTGCGATGGACCCGCTGCCCAAATCGGTAATCGAAGCCTCTTCCGAGCGCCTGCATCATACTGGATCGCCCAATTGCTGAACTGTTCTGCCATCGGAATTGCCGGGCTAGGTGGTATCAGGTCCAGGCGATGGGCCGCTGGAGGATTTTGGGTGCGGGAGAAGTCCGGAAAATTCCGAATAATATACGGAGATATTTGGTCATCCAAAAAATTATACGACTTAGGCTCGGGAGTATGAACTTTCGTAAAAGGGAATTGAGTTTCATCAAAAATGACATGACGATTTATTATGATTTTCTTGGAGGATAAATCAAAACACTTATAACCACGATGATTTGACGGATAACCCAAAAATACACACGGGTAGACCGAGCATGAAGTTTGTTAATTGTGGTGGATGGGAATAACGGATAACATAAGCACCCAAAAATCCGAAGATGAGAATAAGAAGGGTTCTTATTATATAGGATTTTGAGGGGAGAAGAATATGTCAGACCTTTAGACGGAATTATGTTAAGAAGATATGTGGCCATTTGTAGAGCATGATGCCAAAAATATGGAGGTACGAAGGCATGAATTAAGAGAGTTCGGACAATGTTATTTATGGAACGAATTTTGCGTTCGGCTTTCCCATTTTGTGAAGATGTATGAGGACACGAAAAATAAAAATGTATCCCATTATTAGCACAAAACTCCCGAAACTCCCTATTGTCATACTCTTTCCCATTATCACATTGAATATTTTTTATTTCTCTTTCGAATTGAGTACGAATGAACGCTCTAAATTTGATGAAGACGGAAAACACTTGTGATTTATTCGCAATTGGAAACGTTCACACAAATCTAGAATAATCATCTAAAAAGAGAACATAATATCGATGACCCAAGGAACTAAGAACCGGAGACGTCCATAAGTCGCTATGAATAATGTCAAATGGCATAGAAGTATGAGAATTGGAGTCTACAAATGGCAATTTAATAATTTTTCCTAATGAACAAGACTGACAAATTGGAGTATGACTCGTACCCTTACAAGAAATAAAGCTATTTTTATCTAAAACTGATAAAATAGAAGATCCCGGATGACCCAGGCTAGCATGCCACATGGAAGGAGAGATGGCTGCAAAAGCTGACGGCAAGGCTGGACTCGATGGACTAAAATCGGGCATGATAGGATACAGATCCCCCCTACTATCACACCTCATGAGATGACTCCCCGTCTTGAAATCCTTCACAGAGAAACCGAAAGGATCAAATTCAACAGAAACAGAATTATCATTTGTGAACTTGCGGACATACACTAAATTTTTAATCAATTTAGGAGCATGCAAAGTATTTTTCAAGAGGAGTGGTGGATTGGGGGGAGACAACGTTTTCTGACCATACCCTAGAATTGGAATAGAACTGCCATTACCAACAATTATCCTCCGAGGGGTGCTCAAATTGGAATAAGATGAGAGAGTACCTGATTCGGAAGTCATGTGAGTAGTGGCACCGGTGTCCATATACCAATTTGGGTGGTTGAGATAACCCGGTGTGTGCATTGCGGCCTCGATGTCGGTTTGAGTGGGGCCTGCTGCATGATGGGCTTGCGGAGGTCGGGGCCCAAGAACTCCTGGTCGTGGTGGAGCTGGCGTAGCTTGTTATTCTTTGCCATTGTTGGGCCAGCTGGCGATGGGCGCCAGCTGGGTGTTGGGCCTGGGTGTTGGCGCCAGCGGCTGGAACCTGCTGCTGGCTGGTACGGGTTCCACTGCCATGGGCCCCATTGCTGGGTCCAAGGGGGTGGTGGGCCACTGTACCCTGGCTGGGACCCACCGCCTGTTTGTTGACCACCGGAACCGCCACCAGAACCGCCCGTTTGCCCCCGCGGTTTTTATTATTATTTTTGCGATTATTCTCGCCGCCACCATTATTATGATTTTGGCCCGAATTATTCACAAAACCTGAAGAACTAGGAGAGGAGGCCACCATGACGACTGGACTTGCTCCGGTAGCCGCCTTTTTAGCCAAACCGGCTTCTTCCAATGTAAGCATGGAGCGGGCTTGATAGAAGTCAGGAAGAGGGTTGCTTTGGCGAAGGAGAGTTCCCACACCATTATAGGCCTCCGAAAGACCTGCAACCAACTGTAGAACTAGACAATTATTTGTTATCGGTGCGCCAACATTACGGAGTTGATCTGCCAACTCCTTTAGTTTCTTGCAATATGCAGAAACGTTTGGAAATTCGTACATTCGAACGAGAGAGAATTCCTGCTCGAGTGTGACGACACGTGAATGTTGGTTGTCTTGGAATATGTCACGCAATATATTCCATGCAGACATAGCCGTGGTATCCGGCTCAATAATCGTCTGTAGAAGGTCCACCGAAATAGTGGCGTAGATCCACCGGAGAACGATAGCATCAAGTGTAATCCATAACTCAGGATCCTCCGCATGAAGGGGTCTAGCAGGAGGAATGATGTGATGAAGAACTTGATAAGAGATAGCGTGAATTTTAAACAACTCCGCCCACGTCGCATATTGGACGTTTTCCATCTCAATGACAATAGGGATACTGCTCTTGATATTGGACACCGTGAGGGCAGGGTGATAATTGTTCTTAGACATATTGGAAGAACAAAGAAGGAAGGGAAATTTAAGAGAGGTGTTTTTTAGAGCGGAAGACGAATTTTGAAAGAGAAACCCGAGGGGGGGTGTCATTGCACAAGGAAGACAAAAGTTTGAGAGAAAAACTTTTGTTTAGACCTAGTCTTTTGATACCATGAAAGAAATAATCCCCTTGATTATTTTCATTGATTGAATAGATATATATACAAATTACAAAATAGGAGAATCCTATTCCTATTCTACTTCTAAAACCTTATTCTACCATAATTCTAACTATACAATTTATGGTATGTGTATATCCTAAATATGGTAAGAGTATATCCTAATCTAGGTAACAAATATACTACAATATACACACAATATACTTTCCTTAATATACAATTATGTCCACTGTTTTGCTGCCCTATTTCCGTGACTGGCCCATCTCGTTCAGGCCATTTGGGCCTCTATTTGGCGACCACTTGCCTCTATTTGGGCTACTCTTGCTCTCTGTTGGTGCCACTTTCATTCCTTTGCTTTGTATACCTGTGATAATAACTGTTGTATATTCAGTGTATATCACATGTATATTACCTCTGTTTAACACTATAATTGTTGCTCTCTTGAATGGTAAATCCCGAATTACCGTACCTGAATTTACCGAATCGAAATTTTATTTACCGTCCCAAAACTTTTCTAATTAGTTTTTCTTATATTCTTGTAGCCTTGTTGATGTTATTGGATAACACACATGATTAATTTAGACTGTTTTTGGGTAAGCGGTTTAACTATTGCTAGTGTATATTTACATATTATTTTACCAATAGTTATTCATCGTCTTTTCATGATTTTGTACTTGCAGGTTTTGAAGATTGAAGTGACAAGTCAAGATGTAAGTTTAGAAGATGCACAAACTCATTATTATTTTGTTAGAAATGCTATGTAATACTTGATAACATAGTCTAGTTCATGATGTTAGCTAAGATTTTTTGTTGAGGTGTTCAACAAACATTGAAACTAACATCATGGGATGTTAACCATTTTATGTAATAAATACCCCCCTCTCTCTCTATATACATATTATCTTCTTATATCTACATTTTTCAATTACAATATGATATTTATTGATAATTTTTTTTGTGAATCGACTTGTAGGATTATTGGTGGTCAATAAGACACCAGAAATATGGTTGCTAAAATACAATTATTTAAAATAAGGACCAGTATTGCTGGTCTCTAAAATTTGACCTAGGACCAGTAGAGGCTGGTCGCTGAAAACGTTAACGACCGAAAATAAATATTTGTCATGCTATATTTCTCCGGACTCCGCGCATATCGGGAGCTTAGTGCACCCAGCTGCCCTATACATTATATATTAGGGATGAGATATGTAGTCCCTATAAGTTTTTTACGATCAGATTTTGTACCCATCTCTTAAACACATTTAACGACCAGTTTTTTGAACCCCTATTATGACTGGTGGCGACGGCTTTTTCCCGTCTTATTAGCGTACTTGGGACCAGATTCTGATCTTTAGGGACCAGGTTTTCCTTCCTTAAAGGCCGTTTTCCTTGTAATGGTATAGGTTACGTGGCGTAAATATTTTCAAAAATAGACATAGAGCATAATTTTCCTACGCAAAAATTTACTATTAGTTGTAGTTGACTAGTTTTACAATTTTCTCAATCTTCCTTCAAAATCATTGATACAAAAAGTAAATTGTATAGGTGAAGGGAACAATTTGATCACTCTATTCGGTCGTATGAAACTGACATGCATTACGATTGAGGGGCATATCTAGAAATCAAGGTACAACTTCAATCCAACTCAATAATCTTTATCTAAATATTATATTTGTCTTAAAAAAATTGTGTCATATATATAAATTATTAATTTAAAATTTAATAACTAAAAATTAGAATTCTCAAACCATAAGCTTCAAATCCAGGTTTCGCTTTTGTTAAGACTCCGGTGATCTTTTCATTGATTATTACTCTTGTTTCCATTTTCTTTTCTTATTTCTAAAGTGATGTGAAATAATCTCTTACCTTAGGTCAATGTGAATTTCCAACTTAGCTATCTATAGATTCTCGACTCCTTTTTTTTTCCTCCTATTTCATTTTGCTTTTTTTTTTTCCAACTAAACATGTAATAGTTGTTCTTTTATCTCTTGAATTTTATTTCTCTTAAATGCACAAAATCTAAATCGAAATAGATGTAACCATCAAATCGAATGAACACAAGTGTCAACATTGTTCTCATTTCATGTAACTCGAACTTCTAATTTATCAATTAATGGTGGATGTGCTCTGCTACTAAAATCACATAATTTAATCTTTATTGTGAACGTGAATAGAAAAATTGGCATAACATAATCCATCCATAACGATAACGTATGAAGCGTAACCTCCAGAATACAAAGTTGTAAAGGTATCAACCAATCAATAATTTATTTTTAGTAGGATAGACTTATGTCAACTTTTTGTTCAACGATAGAACACAAATCTGGAGTACATGTAACAGAAAATTTTCTTTTTCTATGCTTTACAGCAATTTGTTCGGCATTTGGTTTAAACATTGTTGTGGTCGTTTGGTGGTTACCGTTATGCATATATTAATAATACAACAACATACCCAGTAAAATTCACCACGTGGGGTTTGAAAATGATAGAATGTACGCAGACCTTACCTCTACTTTGATAGGTATGCATATATTTATAACATCCCGTACTTTCGGGCTATGGTTTGAATCGCTAGACGTGTGTAAATAGATCCGAGCGTTGGAGGATTTTTGGTCATGTTCACGTACGCAAATGAAGAGCTTATTATATAAAAGGATAAAACCCCGAAATAATTTTGGACGTAACAAGTGTGATAACATGGATCGAAAATAATATTATATGTATTACAAAAGAGGCTACGGACTAGTATTAACTATTGTCATATGAAATGATTGGAGCAACCTTTTATTAAGGGGACAAGGTTAAGTGGGAAGTCATGTGTAACATATGAGAAAGCCAAAAGTGACTATGCACTTGTACTTTAGTGCTGGCAAGCATGCAAGTGCTGGCAAGCATGCAATGTATTCGTGAAAGATGAAATAAAAAAGAGTATGTTGGCATATATTTATAAGTCATGCTAACATCTACTACTCCTACCTGTTAATTCCAATTACTATTAATGCTAACACGAGTATATGCCTAGATGTTCTCTTTTTCCATTTTACAATTAATGCAACACAACATTTCTTCTCCATTTGTTAAAAGAAATCGGTCACACTCCCTCCCAACCACAAAGAAAATTGGCGATTTTATGGTTGGACAGTAATAATTTGTTACCAACATTGAAATTCAAATTGAGATCCATCTTTGGTCTTCGGACAGTCTTAACAACAACAGTAACTCTCTTGACTCGGGAAATTAGTAGAATCGATGTACGTTAAGGAAAAAATATTTCTTTCTTTTGGTATGTTCCATGTAATGAAACGTAACCGTAATATTATTCCATAAATTATTCTACTCTTAGTAGTTAAGAATGTTCATGTTATTGATTCTTATGTTAAAAGCATGTCTAAATGTGTTCCTAAATCCTTATAGAGGTATATGAAAAAGATGTTAATATTTTCAATGTTAGCCGAAGGTACAAGGATATTATGTCATCCGATAAATTCAGAATGTTTTATTGTCATTCATTCATTTGCATTATATTCATGTATTACCCTAGACCCACATGTGTTATATACACTACTATATGGTATGAATTATATATATGTAGGTGATAGGGAAAGGGAATGGCGTTATATACGCATCACCACCTGCAGCTAGTACATATATCACGAAAAGGAAGATGCCCAATGAGGCCAATATGATAATGATTATGCCCACAGAGGCCGAAATGAAATTATGCCCACATAGGTTGTTATGGGAAGGAAGATTCTCTTGTATGACCAATATATATATATATATATGTATACCGCATTTGCATCATGCATAACATTTAGGCATATTAGGGCCCTCAAAGGCAATTTATTACTGGTCGGATGTCTCAGTCACTTGTTACTATCGGATGTTTCTGTCGGCAGGTTGTGTCGGCTGCTTCTATTTTAGGTTGTTATGTATCTCTATTATGTTATTTCTTATGCTTGACATACTCAGTACATCAGTCGTACTGACGTACCTTTTGTCGGGGGACGCTGCGATTCATGTCGCAGGCTCAGGTAAACAGTGGGACGGTTCGCGCTAGTAGGTTGTTGATTCAGCTAATTTTGGAGCACTCTACTTATTTCAGAGTTGCAGTATGGTTGTTGTATGATATTTTTCATATGCATATGGGTATAGCGGGGCCCTGTCCCGTCCTTGTGATGTCATATATTCTTTAGAGGCTTGTAGACAGTTATCCTATGTATAGTAGTTGTATATAGCCTTGTCGACTTTGATGTGTGTGTCAACCGAATATTGGGTAACGGCCCTTGCGACCATGATTGATTTTGGTTAGCCAGTAAGTATGTAAAGAGTGGTGCTCGGCTGGTAGGGCCGGGTGCCCATCGCGGCCCTCCAGACTGGGTCGTGACAAACTTGGTATCAGAGCATATCTGTCGTAGGGAGTCTGCAACCCGTGTCTAGTAGAGTCTAGTTTATGGGTGTGTTGCGTGCCACATTTATAAACAGGAGGCTGTAAGGCATTTAGGGATGGTTTCCATTCTTTCATATCATAGATCGTGCAGTAGAGCTGAGTCTTAAGAATTCGAGTTTAACTCGTGCTTGATATTATTCCAGTAATGCCGGTTACCAAAAAGACTTCGGTTAGTTCATATTCATAGCCAATAAATGAGTGACTTTTACCAGACGATTGATACGCCAGAAGGGCAGTATTATGTTAAAATTTTGAGATCTTGAGGAATGGTCTCACTTATATACGGAAGAGATAAGTAGATTGTTTTCCCAGGTATCGATGAAACTAGTGGTACCAGAGGAGTTGAGGGAAGCTCATGTACCGTTAGTCCTACCACCGGCTTTGTCTGATTAGGATGTAAGGAGACCGGTGTAGGTTTTGAATCAATTGGTTGCCTCTCAGGAACGATTTCATCCTAGAGCATCCCATAGAGATAAGCCCTTGAGGGGTTAAAGAGCTTATAACCTAGGGAGCTTATTAGCTAGGGATCGATGATATTTGAAGGGTTCAAATATGCCAATATCTCAGGGTCAAAGTGGTAGAGGTCGAGTGAGACCGCCCGACCGTCTTATAGTCAGTGTGGACGAGCTCATACCAGATTATGTCGCAAAGGTACATGGGATTGGTTTAGTGTGGCAGCCATGGCCACAACGTTCCTAAGTGTCTTATGTTAATGCGCAAAGGTAAGGACAAGATGATTATGAGTTTTATAGATGAAAAAGCAGAAGGCATCGTTGGAATACTTAGTAGGTTATGAAAATCTACACGTTTTACTGTGACTCATGTTGATTGGAATGTTGGAATATGTTGTGTATGTGCGACCTAAATTGTAAGGTCTTACTTAGAATAGTTTGAGAAATGTTCAAGGATACCATTAACAAGAATGGATTAGTGACCATCGGTAAATTAAAGAAGATCACGTAAAGTGACGTACCTAGAATAATGAGCCAAGTTATATATACGGATCGAGTTATCCACGATAGTGGAAGGGGACATAAGCCTCTCGTCCTTGCGTAACGGGCCAGACCGCGTATAATTGAGAATTACATGTATCAATATTGGTAAGCTAAAGTATGATATAGGTATTGCCCTAGTAAGATCTTCGGCTTCATTGTGCAACATGTTACAATTCTAAATAACCTCTGGATAACAATAGCTTGTTAAGGGCAATTAAGGACGAAAACTATTAAACAATCGAATAATGGTCGTAAGGAATATGAAAACAGATAATAAGTAGGAATGGAATGGTATGATCAAGTATCAAGGCAGAAATATTTTTCATTTAATGACAAGTAGAAGGAAGGACTATGACAAGAAGGATGAATGTGAATGAGATTATAGTTATGCAGATTTCATAAAGGTATGATTACTCCAGAATAGTGTAAGGACCAATGGTAGAGAAAGGATAATAAGAACTCTTCGGTCAAAGGTGACGATTCTCTGATATTCAGGAAGAGGGAATGAGAGATATGTTGCGATAAGAGATTTCCCCCAAGGCAACTTGAAATAGAAATGTAAATGTAATATGAATAAGCACTCGGTCGATAGGAAATCTAGTAATGATAAGACAAGAAAGCTTGACAAGTTATGGGATCATGTAACACTGTTTGAGATTATGTAGGTATACTTGAATATTTTAGAATTAAAAAAGAATACGACAAGTGAGAAAATGAATGAACAAGTGTCAAAAGAAGTAAAGAAAGAAGGTTGTTTATAATCAGGAGTAGTGAGAAAGTTTCAGACTATGAATGATAGTTAACTACGATGATACGCACATTTCAGGTTCGATGATATTATTCATAAAGTGTTTACGATTGAGATACTACAAATGTAAGAGTTTTTAGCGCCATTAACAAAGTTGACACAAAAGGGCATAAGATTCCAGTGATTCGATGTGTGTGAGCGGAGTTTCCAAGAGTTAAAAGACAGACGAACGTCGGTACCAGTCTTTAATCTCCTAGAGGGTCCAGAAGGCTATGATGTATATTGTGGTGCCTCGGGAGAGGGTTTAGGATACGTGCTAATGTAGCATGGTAAAGTGATTACCTATGCTTCAAGGCAATGGAGGAAACATGAAACTATCTGAAGCACGATTTGGAGTTATCCGCGGTGGTTTACGCACTGAAAATTTGGCGGCCTTACTTGTATGGTGTTCATGTAGACATCCTATACCATCCCGGTAAAGCTAATGTTGTAGCAGACACGCTCATTCATAAGTCGATGCCGATGCAGGTCGAGGGGAAGTAATTAGTAAGAGAGCTCCATCAGTTAGCATGTAGCAGGGTCATCCCTCATGCGGGGAGAGAAGGAATGTCATAATGGAGATCCCATTTTTAGAGAATATTGGAAAAGTATTTAGTAACAGAGAACCGCAATCTTCGAGTATAATGGGAGAGGGACCTTCAGGTGCAAGGTCCATTCATGTATTCCCAATATAGCAGGCCCATGAGACAAGATTATGACGGAGGTCCGTTGATTACAAAATTTCGTTCACCATAGATCTACTAAGTTGTATCATGATCTCAAAGGTATGTATTGGTGAAATGACATGAAGAGGAACACTACGGAGTTGGTAGTTCAGTGTCTTAACAGTCAGCAAGTAAAGATAGAGCACCAAAAGCCCGACGACGTGACTCATAACATTGAGGTCTCGATGTAGAAATGAAAAATGATTAACATAGATTACATTACAGATTTACCTCGTCCTTATCATAAGTTTGATTTATTTGGGTGATTATTGATAGACTGACCAAGTCAGATCATTTCCTAACGGTCAAACCTACCTGCACAATTGGGGACTACGTAAAGTTATACGTTAAAGAGATTGTTCACCTTCATGGAATGCCTAGTTCTATTATATCTGACCGAGGTACACAGTTCACATGGAACTTCTGGAAATCATTTCAAAAAGGTACAGACACTCAAGTTAATCTTAGCACAACTTTCCACCCTCAGACAGACGAGCAGGCTGAGCGTACGATTCAAACACTCGAAGACATACTACGAGCTTGTATATTAGACTTTAAGGGAAATTGGGATGATCATCTATCCTTTATTGAATTTGCATACAATAACAGTTATCATGCTAGCATTAAAATGGCTCCATATGAAGCTTGGTACAGACGGAGATGTAGATCTCATATTGGATGGTTCGAAGTAGGCGAATCAGAATTACTTGGGCCTGATGTAGTGCACCAAGCTATAGAGAATGTGAAGTTTATTCATGAACGACTGTTAATCGCTAAGAGTCTTCAAAAGTCATATTCAGATGTGTGACAACGAGACTTAGAGTTCCGAGTGGATGATTGGGTCTTTTTGAAGATTTCTCCTATGAAGGGTGTAACAAGATTTGGGAAAAAGGAACAGCTCAACCCAAGGTATATTGAACCATATCGCATAATTCGATGAAGTTGGCCAAGTAGCTTACGAGTTAGACTTGACATTGGAGCTAAATGATGTTCATTTAGGTTTTCCATGTTTTAATGCTAAAGGCGTGTGTTGAAGATTCTTCCAGGATTGCGCCAATTGACGATGTGAAAGTTACTGAGGACCTATCATATAAAGAGGTTTCTACTGCCATCTTAGATCATCAAGTCTGCAAGTTGAGAACTAAAGAAGTAGCCTCCGTGAAAGTAACGTCCCTACCTATTTCAGACTAACGCGGAGGTTCCGAGAGAAGCATAAGGTAAGTTTTTCAGACTATTATTATAATTAATGCTTGGGGACCATATGAGGTCTGGTATAATGATGAATGTTGTATTATATGGCACGTAAAGCGATGGATGTATTTTCTGATTATCTGACGGGAATTAGATATGTCAGCCTAACATTCGAGGACGAATGTTTCTAAGGGGGAAAGAATGTAACATACCGTACTTTCAGGCCATGGTTTGAATCGCTAGACGTGTGTAAATAGATCCGAGCGTTGGCGGATTTTTGGTCATGTTCACGTACGCAAATGAAGAGCTTATTATATAAAATGATAAAACCCCGAAATAATTTTGGATGTAACAAGTGTGATAACGGGGATCGAAAATAATATTTTATCTGTTACAAAAGAGGCTACTGACTAGTATTAACTATTGTCATATGAAATGATTGGAGCAACCTTTTATTAAGGGGACAAGGTTAAGTGAGAAGTCACGTGTAACCATATGAGAAAGCCAAAAGTGACTATGCACTTGTACTTTAGTGCTAGCAAGCATGCAATGTATTCATGAAAGATGAAATAAAGAAGAGTATGTTGGCATATATTTATAAGTCATGCTAACATCTACTACTCCTACCTGTTAATTCTAATTTCTATTAATGCTAACACGAGTATATGCCTAGATGTTCTCTTTTTCCATTTTACAATTAATGCAACACATCAACATTTCTTCTCCATTTGTTAAAAGAAATCAGTCACACTCTCTCCCAACCACAAAGCAAATTGGTGATTTCATGGTTGGACAGTAATAATTCGTTACCAAGATTGAAATTCAAAATGAGATCCATCTTTGGTCTTCGGACAGTCTTAACAACAACAGTAACTCCCTTGACTTGGGAAATTAGTGGAATCGAGATATGTTACGACAAAATTATTTCTTTCTTTTGGCATGTTTCATGTAACAACATAACCATAATATTATTCCATAAATTATTCTACTCTTAGTAGTTAAGAATGTTCATGTTATTGATTCCTATGTTAAAAGCATGTCTAAATATGTTCCTAAATCCTTATAGAGCTATATGAAAAAGATGTTAATATTTCCAATGTTAGGGGATGGGTAAAGGGAATGGCGTTATATACGCATCACCACCTGCAGCTGGTACAACTATCACGAAAATGAAGATGCCCAATGAGGCCAATATGATAATGATTACGCCTACAGAGGCCGAAATGAAATGATGCCCACAGAGGCTATTATGGGAAGGAATATTCCATTGTGTGGCCAATATATATATGTATACTGCATTTGCATCGTGCATAACATTTAGGCATATTAGAGCCCTCAGAGGAAATTTATTACTGGTCGGCTGTTACTATCAGATGTTTCTATCGGCGGGTTGTGTCGGCTGTTTCTGTTTCAGGTTGTTATGTATCTCTGTTATGTTATTGCTTATGTCTGACATACTCAGTACATCAGTCGTACTGACGTCCCTTTTGTCGGGGGACACTGCGTTCCATGCCGCATACTCAGGTAAACAGTGGGACGATTCTCGCTAGTAGGTTGTTGGTTCAGCTGATTTTGGAGCACTCTACTTGTTTCAGAGTTGCAATCTGGTTGTGGTATGATATTCTGCATATGCATATGGGTATGGTGGGACCCTGTCCCATCCTTATGATGCCATATATTCTTTAGAGGCTTGTAGACAGTTGTCTTGTGTATATTAGTTATATATAGCCTTGTCGGCTGTGATGTATGTGTCAGCCGAATATTGGGTAACGACCCTTGCGGCCATGATTGATTTCGGTTTGCCGGTAAGTATGTAAAGAGTGGTGCTCGGCTGGTAGGGTCGGGTGCCCTTTGAGGCCCTCCGGCTTGGGTCGTGACATATTAATAATATAAAAATTAATTATATAAAATTAGTTATATAAAGATTAATTATGTAAAATTTAACTATTCATGATATATTAATTATTTCTTCTTTTACCCCGTGTAAAATTATAATACATAAATTAACACATAACTTATATAATTATAAAATGATAACAAAACATCTTACTTAGTATATTAAGTTTTTAAAAAATTTCTTAAAATATATTATTATTTATACTAATTTAATATACGAATAACTCTCTTTCTAACCGGCAATCTAACTATCCGTAATTTGTCTAAAGTGTGAACGAATCACAATATGGGGCCGATGTTTTCGAACTATTTTTAGGCCATTCATGCTCGCCAAGTGGATGTAAGGCTGCGGGAGTCCACACGTGTGACGGGACAGCATAACGCGTTTCTTTGTACGAAAATGAAAAAAAAGTCCCGCACACAACATATCCAAATGCATATCCAGTCCAAAATATGCTAAAGAAGAAAGCTACTTTTCTTTCCTCTCGTTTATTTTAACTAAAACTAAGCATTATTCTCTAGATTTTGCATAAATTACTAAACAAAAGAGAAAAACATAATGTGGAAAGACTAGGCAATTTAGACTTGTTCGAAATCGATTTTCCATATTGCAGATATTTGTACGATTAGCAAAAATTTAACAACTTTTGAGCTTCACACAATCTATTAATTACTGAGTTATATTGCTTGAATTATTATGCGTGGGATAACAATCATGATGTTACTACTTTGAGTTAAGCAGCAATTGCTAATTTTAAAGAGTAAAACTAAATAAATAAGAGGATAGGAGGTGCAGCCTAATACTAGTCTCACTAAAGATTATGTCCTCTTCTACGGTTCCATATTCTCTGTTTACGGACTCTATTATGATACAATAATTATATTAAATGATTGTATTTATTATAATTATTTAGTAATTAGTGTAATTGTATAGTGTGATTGATAGTAAGAATCAATTGTATATGATAGGTAGATTAGATAGCCTAAGTCTAGTCTAAATTATGGTTGTAATAGGGGTATATTACCCTCTCTTTTGGAAGAGAATAATTGAGGAAAATAAATTAATTATTCTTACGTGGCATCAGAAGATTAGGGAAAAGATCCTACCCTAAATTTTTCTCTCTCCAAATTTTTGGCCATCCTCCACCTTACACCACCGGCCGACAACCATCTTTCTGCCCTATTTTTATTTCTTCCATTATTGTTCTTCATTTTTCGGTCCACAATGTCTGACTCCAAATCCATCTTTCATCCCGCTCTTACAGTTTCTAACATCAAAACACATATTGTCATCACTCATGAGATGGAGAATGTTCACTATGCAACTTGGGCGGAGCTTTTTAAAATATGTTGTCGTTCCCACCGGGTTATTCATCACATAATTCCGCCGACAACTGGCAAAAGGAAGGAGTTAAAACCAGATGAGGACAAAGAATTTTGGGAAACTCTTGATGCCACGGTTCTTTCATGGATTTATGCAACTATCTCTAGTGATTTGTTGCATACAATAATGGAACCTGATTCCACAGCAATGGAGGCTTGGAATCGTTTGCAGGATATTTTTTAAGACAATAAAAATTTTCGAGCCGTCACGTTGGAGCAAGAATTCTCCACCACTGATATGAAGGATTTTCCAAATGCATCGGCGTATTGTCAACGCCTCAAAGTCTTGTCGGATCAACTCAAAAATATTGGTTCGCAGGTTACCAACAATTGATTGGTTCTCCAATTGGTTGTCGGTCTTACCAACACGTATAGTGGCGTGTGAACGCTTATTCGACAAAGCAATCATCTACCTCCTTTTTATCAAGCATGTTCAATGCTTATTCTTGAAGAGGCGGGTTTCGCCAAAAAGGCTGCAACCGTTTCAAATTCCGCCATGATAGCCCATGACACTACCACCAACTTTAAGCCTCTACAACAAAATTGGGGACAAAAGGGACGAAATGGTGGTAAAATTTGAGGTGGAAATAACCGAAATGGCAAAAATGGTGGCAATCTGAATTTCGATGGTGGAGGTGGCGGCGAAAACGGCGGTAGGAACAGCGGCACCGGCGGCCAGCAGTGTTAGCCCCGGCCACAGTGGGGCGGAAACCCAAACCAGTGGTCCTGGATGTGGCATTGGGTTGTGCCACCTTGCCCTTACCCGTCGGGTAACTGGGCCAGGCCAAGGCTCGGGTTACCAGCAACAGCAGCCTAGTTTTGGGCCACCCAACTTTGGGCCCAGAAATAGTTCAGTCGGCAATTCCAGCAACTTTGGGCATCTACCGAACCAGTGACAGGAGGCCAATTCGGCAGTGGCAAGCCCAACGGATATTGAGTCCGACATGCACACCCTTGGACATAATCCGCCCGATGCAAATTGGTATATGGACTCCGGAGCGACATCACATATGACGTCCTCCCAAGATAATCTCTCATCCTATTTTAATTTGAGCAAAAATAATGGTATAATTGTCGAAAATGGCCATTCTATTCCAATTCGAGGTTATGGTTCTACTAAATTGTCACCACCAAACCCATCTTTAATTTTGTAGAATGTCTTTCATGCTCCACAATTAATCAAAAAATTGGTTTATGTTAGAAAATTTACTACTGATAATTGGGTGTCTGTTGTGTTTGACCCTTTTGGATTTTCCGTGAAGGATTTTCATACGGGGACGCTTTTCATGAGATGTGATAGTCAATGGGAACTCTATCCAATTACATCACCAAACCAGCGAACCAAGTTACCTTCCACTTTTGCTGCTCTTGCACCCTCGTTATGGCAAGAGCGTTTGAGTCATCTAGGGGTTCCTGTTTTAGCCTCTCTCAAACAAAATAATTTTATTTCATGTACTCAAACATGTAGTTCTAATATGTGTCGTTCATGTCCACTTGGGAAACATGTTCAATTGTCATTTGTTTCATCCAATTCGTGCACACTTATGCCCTTTGATATCATTCATTGTGATATTTGGACATCACCCGTTTTGAGCTCGTCGGGCCATAGATATTATTTGTTATTGCTAGATGACTACTCTAATTTTTTGTGGACATTTTCCTTGTCGAAAAAATCACAAGTCTTTTCCACATTTCTTATTTTTAGAGCATTCATCCAGAAACAGTTTGAACGGGATGTTAAAAATATTCAATGTGATAATGATAGGGAGTTTGATAAAGTTTTGGGATTTTTGCAACTCAAATGGTTTAAATTTACGTCTTTCATGCCCACACACATCCTCACAAAATGGGAAGGCGGAACGAAAAATCCGAACCATCAATAACCTTATTCGAACATCCCTTGCCCATGCCACACTACCCCAATCCTTTTTGGATAATGCACTATAAATGACTACATATTTATTGAACATACTACCCCACAAAAATTTGACATATCAAGCCCCAATAAAAACCCTATACTTGCGGGACCCTTCTTATTCTCACTTACGGATATTTGGATATTTGTGCTATCCTCTTTTTTCATCCACCATCATCCGCGTCCCCCTAATGCTAATATAATTCGGTCTATGTGGATTTTCAGTCACAAAGAAAAATCTGATGGTGCTTTTGAGCGGTATACGGGAAGACACAACAGGTTGGTATAGATTGCGGTGAGACGTTCAGTCCAGTGGTTAAACCGACAACCATCAGAACAGTCCTTAGTCTGGCTCTGTCAAAGGCGTGGCCACTTCATCAGTTAGATGTCAAAAATGTCTTTCTTCATAGACAACTCAATGAAATTGTTTGCATGTACCAACCTTTGGGTTATGGGGACTCTAAATATCCCAATCATGTATGCCTGCTCAAGAAATTATTATATGGGCTCAAGCAAGCCCCAAGGCATGGTACAAGAGGTTTTCTGATTTTGTCTCCCATATTCGTTTTTTCAACAGCCGTTCCGATCATTCTTTATTTATCTACCGTCAGGGTCATAATATTACTTATCTTCTTTTATATGTGGATGATATTATACTAACCGCCTCATCAGATGGTCTTCGAAAGTCTATCATGTCACAGCTTGGTTCTGAATTTGCAATGAAAGATCTAGGACCACTACACTACTTTCTAGGTATAGTCGTGACACATCATGTAGGTGGTTTATTTCTATCCCAAAAGAAGTATGCAGATGAGATTGTTGAACGTGCTGGCATGTCCTCCTGTAAACCTTCGACAACTCCAGTGGATACTAAATCCAAATTGAGTGCATCATCCAGCAAACCATTTGTCGATCCGACACTCTACCGTAGCTTGACAGGGGCCCTACAGTATTTGAAATTCACCAGATCGATATTTCTTATGTTGTGCAACAGGTGTGCCTTTTCATGCATAATCCAATGGATGATCATATGCATGCACTCAAACGCATTGTGTGTTACATTCATGGCACTCTCGAGTATGGCCTTCATCTATATCCATCGTCGACATCCTCACTTGTAGCTTAAACAGATGACGACTGGGGAGGGTCCGGACACCAAATGCTCCACATCTGGTTATGGTGTATTTCTTGGTGATAACTTGGTATCTTGGTCCTCGAAACGGCAAACAACCTTATCCAGATACAATGCCGAAGCAAAATACAGAGGTTTTGCTAATGTTGTGTCTGAATCATGCTGGCTTCGGAATCTTCTCCTCGAACTCCACAGCCCCATTCTAAAGGCCACATTAGTATACTGTGATAATGTTAGTGTCATCTACCTCTCTGGGAATCCAGCCAATCACCAACGCACTAAACATATTGAGCTAGATATCCACTTTGTCCATGAAAAGGTCTCCCGCGGACAAGTGTGTGTGTTACATGTCCCGTCCCGCTATCAGATTGCAGATATCTTCAAATAAAATCAGCGGTCCGATCAATCACCAACACACTAAACATATTGAGCTGGATATCCACTTTGTCCGTGAAAAGATCTCTCGCGGACAAGTGTGTGTGTTACATGTCCCGTCCTACTATCAAATTGCAGATATCTTCACTAAAGGTCTTCCACTGATGTTATTCGAAGATTTTCGGAACAGTCTCAGCACGACTGCGGGGGAGTGACAGAATAATTATATTAAATGATTATATTTATTATAATTATTTAGTAATTAATGTGATTGTATAGTAATTAATGTGATTGATAGTAATAATCAATTGTATATAAAATAGGTAGATTAGATAGCCTAAGTCTAGCCTAAATTATGGTTGTAATAGAGGTATATTACCCTCTCTTTTTAAAGAGAATAATTAAGGAAAATAAATTAATTATTCTTACCTATTCTACCAACCAGAAAAAGAATTAGAGAAATGTTGAATAAATGATTTACATATGAACTTTATCTATATTTGTACTAGAAAAAACATGTTATTTTAATAATTGCGAATTCTTCGTTTATGGAAACAGTATTGGCTAGTGACATCAGAAAGGTTTTTTTTATCATTAAAGTGGCAACCATCCGTGTAATATGCTTTACTTTGGCCACACACTTGTTAATCTAGGGAAAGAATGTTTTTCTTTTTTCCTCTTACTTTGTTCAAAGAGAGCCTTTAATACTTAATAGTGTCTCTTTCCAAAGGTGATTCTTGGAATCAGTGAGTATATCCAACAAGTTTAAATATTGTATAGAGTTAGTTAAAACAATTCAAGTAGAAAAAGTATATATCATCTCATCTGTGCTATGACATTGTTTTTGTTGGATTAAGGCATCATGCTATAAATTAAAAAAGATGAAGTTGTTGGGAACATTCCGTTTTATTAGCGAATATTCTCAGAATATTCATCGTATATTTTGTAATTATGATAAATGTATATTTAAGGTAACTTAGGATTCTAATTGTATTAGGAATCAACCTTTGTAAGGTAAGTTAGGATTCGTACCATATTAGGAATCAACCTTGTACAGCTATATATATTGTGAATAATGAAAGAAATTCCTAAGGGAAATTATTCTATCTTTCATGGTATCAAGAGCCTAAAACCTAAATCCTCATTCAGGCCGAAATGATTTTTACGCTTTCACGAAAAAAAAAATTCTGGTTTCTTCCTCCATATTTCGGCCAAACCAGAAAATTTTCTTCCCTCGACAGGCGACAACCATGTCTTCCCCCACAAATTTCGTTTCATCCACTGGCACACTTGAAAACCCCTCTCAACGTTCAGTAACTTCTTTTCATCCGACATTCGCCGTTAACAACATCAAGAATTTTATCCCTATAATTCTTGACCAAGAAGACTGTCAATATTCCATGTGGATGGAACTATTCTACATTCATGCATGTGCATACAACGTGCTCGATCACATTGACGAATCCGTTCCTCGTCCCACCGATGTTACAGACTCAATATGGCGTCGTCTTGACGCCATCGTCAAACAATGGATCTACGGCACCATATCCAAAGATCTGTTATGCACTATCATGAAAACAGGTGCTACGGCACGTGAACTTTGGGTCCGGCTAGAAGAAATCTTTCAGACAATAAAAATACTCGGTGTGTATTTGGAAGAGCAATTCAACAATACGCCTCGAGAATTTCAACAACATGTCCGAATATTGTAAGCAATGAAACTCATAACCGATCAACTATCCAACGTCGGGACTTCGCTTTGAAACCAAGATGGTGCTTCAACTTGTTGCGGGTTTACCGAAGGTGAATATGACACACTCGCAATAATGATTCAATAAGCGGACCCTCTCCCAAGTTTCAACAAGGCACGTTCACAACTATTGTTGGAAGAAACTAGACGTGCTAAACAAGAGGAACATAATCAAAGGCGTTAGCCGTTGACGGGATGGCAACACTGCGCCAAAGAACCAAATAGCCCAAAGCATGTCCAAAGAAGAAGAAGACCACCTGGTGATACCACCAAAGAAGAAGAAGAAGAAGAATCGCAAAGAAGAAAGAAGAAGAATCGCAAAGAAGAAGAAGAAGAATCGCAAAGAAGAAGAAGAAGACCACCAAAGAAGAAGAAGATCAAAGACTGCAGCGGCGAAGAAGACAAAGACACGCAAAGAAGAAGAAGAAGAAGAATCGCAAAGAAGAATACCAACGGCCTGTCCCGACTAATTTGGGCCAGGCCTACACCACCGTGAACCTTCAATGACGGCGACAATTGGTACATGGACACCGGAGCCACATCTCACCTCACCCGGTCGTCAGGTAACCTATCTCAACTACGTCGGTTAAAGTGTCCTCAATTTATTAATCGGCAATGGTCATCGCATTCCAATTGAAGGTTACGGTAACACACACCAAACATACACAGCCTTTCTCCCTAAACCACGTCCTATACACACCTAACATCATTAAAAACTTAATCTCGTTAGAAAATTCACTAGCAATAATTACGTATGCAGCCGAATTTGACCCTTTTGGTTTTTCTGTGAAAGAACTCAATACGGGGAAAATTCTTACACGCCACAATAGTATGGGAGACCTCTACCCATTCACTCAATCTTCTGCTGTCAGACCGCAAGCACCTCTATCCCTTGCGGAAATCTCTCCCTCCACTTGGCACAACAGACTCGGACACCCCGGAGACCCAGTTTTTACTTTTCTTAGGACTTCTAAGCGTATTCAATGTAATAATGGAAAAATTGTCCAACACTGTTTTTCTTGTCCACTAGGCAAACATACTCGTCTTCCATTTATGTCATCAAACAGTGTTACTTTTTCTCCCTTTGATATTGTTCATGCTGATTTGTGGACATCTCCGATTGTTAGCTCTTTGGGTCATAAATTCTATCTAGTATTCTTGGATGATTTTTCACATTTTGTCTGGATTTACCCAATTGAAATTCAAATCAAGTTTTTACAAAATTCCTCGAGTTTCACAAATTCATTAAAACACAATTTGAAAAATCTATCAAATCATTCCAATGTGATAATGGGCGTGAATTTAATAACTCAACATTTCACAATTTCTGTTCTAAACAAGGCATGGTTTTCCGTTTTCTTGTCCCTATACTTCTTCCCAAAGCGGAAAGGTGAAAGAATTATCACGTACCATCAATAACATGGTTCGTGACGCTTCGCTTTCATGCACGCCTACCACCGCCTTTTTGGGTCTATCTTTGTCAAAATGGTAGAATCCCTTCTTAATATTTTACCAACTAGCACACTCCAAAACAAAATCCCTACAGAAATCTTATCTAGTAAGCGACCATCATATGATCACCTACGTATTTTTGGATGCTTATGCTACCCCAACATAGCCTCCACTGCACCCCACAAACTTGTCCCTCGCACTCTTCCATGTGTCTTCCTTGGTCTATCTCCTAATCATCGGAGCTACTTGTGCTATGACATTGCTACTCGCAAAATCATCGTCTCCCGCCACGTTACCTTTAACGAGATGACCTTTCTTTTCAAATCTCCGGAAATTTCAGACCACCGATTACATCTTTCTCGATGAACCGACTTTGTCTGGTCATCCAAAATCTGCATCAAAGAAGAACATCGTTCGACGCCATCGCCGCCTCCAAAGATGTCATCCGACCCTCCCGCAAAGAATGACACCACCTATCTTTGCACCCTGTTAAGTCTAATGCACCACTCACACCGCCTCGATCCAGCCAAATCCAACAACCTCGCCGAGTCTCTCGCTTCGCAAAGAACACCGGCCGCTAACCGCCCCGCAGCCTCACCGCTTACCAAGATCTGACCTCCCACTGCAGCCCCCTCACCGCATGGAGACTCATGCACAACACGGGATCTTCAAACCCAAGGTTCACTTCAATCTCTCCACACAAACCTTATCACTCATTCCAAAGAATCCAAAACTAGCTAAACTGGACCCCAATTGGAATGCGGCCATATGCGAAGAGTTTAACGCTTTAACCAAGCAGAACACTTGGAATTTGGTACCTAGACCAGCTGGTGTGAATGTTATCCGGTGTATGTGGCTATTTCGTCACAAGTTCAGAGACAGTGGTGACTTAGAGAGGTATAAGGCAAGACTAGTTGCAAATGACACTAATCGGCGGGGAGGTATTGATTGTGGTGAGACATTGATCCGGTTGTTAAACCGACCACTATTCAGATCGTTTCTCGGTATTGCTATGGGCTTGCATTGGCCGATTCATCGCCTTGATGTCAAGAATGTGTTTCTTCATGGGGATTTGAAAGAGGCGTGTACATGCATCGACCTCCTGGTTTTGTTCATCCGTGACTCCACGGTTTGTGTGTCGTCTCGAGAAGTCATTGTATGGATTGAAACAGGCCCCCGCTTGGTATGATCGGTTCGCGGTATCTTCTACAAATTGGTTTTGTATGTAGCGGTGTGATACCTCTCTCTTCACTTTTCACCGAGGTAGCAAGATCGCATATTTGCTATTATATGTCGGCGATATTATTCTTACTTGCCTCATCCGACGGGTTGAAGAATGAAATCATTGCTCTACTCAAAACTGAATTTGCTATGACTGACTTGGGGAAGCTAAGTTATTTTTTGGGTATATCGGTGACTAGATCTGCTGCCAATATGTTCCTATGTCAGCGAAAGTATGCAGAAGAGATAGTGTACAGGGCCAAGATGGCAAATTGTAAAATTATGCCAACTCCGGTGGACTCAAAATCCAAGCTTAGTGCCAATGACGGTGCGCCAGTTTCTGATCCCACTGTATATCGGAGTCTAGCAGGTGCTCTTCAGTATCTTACATTCACTAGGCCTGATATTGCATATGCCGTTCAGCAGGTGTGTCTGTTCATGCACGACCCCCGAGAGTCCCATTTTTCCGCCCTCAAACGTATTATCAGATATGTTAAGGGCACACTTGACTTTGGATTACATCTATACCCCTGTGCCCCAACCAAATTGCTAGCCTACACGGATGTAGATTGGGCAGGATGCCCCGACACACGTCGCTCCACCTCTGGGTACTGTGTATTTCTTGGGGATAATCTTATCTCATGGTCCGCCAAGCGCAGCCACGCCGTTGTCCGCTTAGTCTTTGGCGCGAATATCGCGGAGTTGCTAATGTCGTCGCTGAGATCTGTTGGCTCCGAAATCTTCTTTTGGAGCTCCAGTGTCCATTACGCAAGGCGTCTATAGTTTATTGTGACAACATATCTGCTATCTATATGTCTCATAATCCAGTCCAACATCAGCGAACTAAGCATATTGAGATGGATATCCACTTTGTGCGAGAGAAGGTTGCTCGTGGTCAGGTCAAAATTTTACATGTGCCTTCCTCATATCAGTATGCAGATATTTTCACAAAGGGACTACCGCGATAGCTCTTCACCGACTTCCGATCCAGCCTTAGCATTCGGCCTCCTCCCGCTCCGTCTGAGGGGGAGTATTAGCGAATATTCTCAGAATATTCGTCGTATATTTTGTAATTATGATAAATGTATATTTAAGGTAACTTAGGATTCTAATTGTATTAGGAATCAACCTTTGTAAGGTAAGTTAGGATTCGTACCATATTAGGAATCAACCTTGTACATCTATATATATTGTGAATAATGAAAGAAATTCCTAAGGGAAATTATTCTATCTTTCACGTTTGCTTGATTATATTTGAGGTGACTTGACCAGTATATTTAACTTTGTATACTCTATTGTTTTATTAGAAAACATCCCAATGTGTATCCTGTTGATTCAACATTGGTACAACTATTTTTTGGTAATTCATTTTACAAGAATAAGTTATTACTACAAAATAATGAAACAACAAAAGCTCCCTTTTTTCGTAAAAACAATTTGTATACTGGTGTATTGCATATGTTGGCTGCTTCTAGCTAGGTACATACGTTCATTATAAAAAGCCGACAGAATAAACTAAATGAATGTGCTTTTCAATTTTCTCTTTGCAAAGACAAGAGACACAGGACTAGTTGAAGCTCTCTCTTTTATTATTCTTTCTCATGCTACATAGGCTATCTTGTATGTCATTATATACACTTGGAAAATACAATTTGATAGGAATTAGAGAGGTACAATAACACTAGGATACAAAGTGATAATATCTGAAACTTATCCAATTCGGACTGGATGGACACGGTCTAATACTCCCCTTACAAACTGAAGATATTCTTTTTAGTGACCCTATCTCGAACGAACTGAAAATCTATTTAGGTCGCACCAATGTTATCACACCACAATATAGGAGCTTTAGGGAGGTGCACCCCAATAGCTCATTTAGGATAAATTGTATCCAAGTTAGTTCAGCCGCAGCATCAACAAGCGCCTTGTGTTCCGACTCTATAGAGGATCGAGCCACAATATGTTGTTTCTTTGAAGACCACAATACGAGAGCAACACCAAGAAAGATAGTGTAAAGAATGGATCTTGGGCCTAACTCAACCCTAAAATATAGCTTGTAGTGTGAGGATTGTCCAAGTCCATATAAGAAGTCCATGTTCTCATTCCATATCCGATGTGGGACTTTTAACACTCCCCCGCACGCCCAGACCTTGTTAACTGGAGCGTGAATAATATAATTTGGGGGCGCAACATCGGTGAACAAAGAATTTGAATGGGTTTGACTCTGATACCATGTAAAGAATGGATCTTGGGTTTAACTCAACCCCAAAAGCTAGCTTGTAGGGTGAGGATTGTCCAAATCCATATAAGGAGTCTATGTTCCCATTCCATATCCGATGTGAGACTCTTAACAGATAGCATAGCCTCTAATCGACTTACGATCATCTAGGGACCCTCCCCAATCCGAGTCAGTAAAGTAGTGTGGAGGAACGCGAAATCTGAAAGTTGAAATGCTGAGTGTGCTTCAAATAGCGCAGGATACGCTTAACTGCAACCCATTGATTGACTGTGGGATTATGCATAAATTGGCAGGCTTTGTTGACGAAGGCATGTCAGTAAGGTTGAGTGTGGCATATTGGAAGGCTCCGACAATTTTATGATACAATGTGGTAACGTGGAACAAGGGACTGTCACAACATGTAGCTTTGAGTTCATTATCATATGTGTGGAAAGCGGTTTACAGTTCTGCATACTAGCATTTTTTAGAAGAGAGGTAATGCATGTACTACTCCTAAGAG
This sequence comes from Anisodus acutangulus, assembly GCA_029783415.1. Taxonomy (NCBI): domain Eukaryota; kingdom Viridiplantae; phylum Streptophyta; class Magnoliopsida; order Solanales; family Solanaceae; genus Anisodus; species Anisodus acutangulus. Next base: position 31,257,411 of record CM056498.1, on the reverse strand, counting down.
AGGGTGATGCAGGAAGATCCATGAGAGACTTGAGTACCAAGAAAAAAAATTCAAGGGACCAAGGTCACAAAATTAAAATTCTACACCAAGTTTGGAGATGATGCTTTCTAGAAAGGATGAGTTATTTCCAGTGACTACAATATCATTTACATAGACCAAGATATATGCCACAACATTAAGAGCTCGATAAATAAACAAGGATGTATCTGATTTTGAAGTAGTGAACCTAGTAGTGAGGAGGAACTTAAGGAGGCACATTTACCATTCCCGGGTGTCTGTTTGAGACCGTAGATGGATCACTTAACTTTCATACATGATTCAGATACTGAGGATGTAGGAAGATGGGAGGTTGCGACATAGATACTTGTTCTTGTAGCTCACCATGGAGAAAGGCATTTTGCACATCTAATTGACGTAAAACTCAGTTGTGTGATGCTCCCAAGGTAGGACCAATGTTGAATGGTATCCGGCTTAAAAACATGGTTGAACGATTTTGTAGAGTAGCAGCAAGGGTGACTTATCTGTCAACTTTTTCACTATCACCCCAAAAAAAACAAACTCTGCCTTACGTAAAGTTGCAAGAGTATGATTAACCTCTGAATTTGAGTGTTTTGTAGTAGTCATGTCCCTCCAATTGGTGAAATCCTTTTGCAACTAAGCGACCCTTCTAGCGCTCTATTGCACCAGAAGAATTTCTTTTGACGCGAAATACTCACTTGCACCCAAGAATATTCATTGAGGGATCATAAGGAACCATTGACCATGTGTCATTAATGCATCCATTTCAGATGCCATAGCAGCTTGCTATTCTTTATGTTTGTAAGCTTAGTGAAACATGGTGGCTCATATGTGGGAGGGGGTAATGGATCCGAGGTAGTGGCCAAATTTGATGAAGGGACATATTCCTAGTACAATATGACGTGAGCATTGAGGAAGGGCTATGAGCCTATTGGTATGGGTTGGAGAAGGAAGCGGAGCTAGGGAAGAATCTGAGAGCATGTTGTAGCTACTTAAGTCGAGAACAAGAGGTTATCCAGGGGAAGAGGTGTTGGGAATACCTTGGATGGAAGGTGGTTGTGAAGTGGGAGCATGTGAAGAGATGTAGGATTAGCTGGGGGGGGGGGGGGGGGCGGACAGAGAGTGTTACCTGACTTAATGAGCAGAAAGACAAGTCTTCTAAACTAATGGTAGGAATAGGATGAACCAGTGATGACGGAGGTGATTGAGCGGGACAAGGTAGCAATGTAGGAAGAGCTCCAATGGGAGAGCATTGATGAACGACTCTTGATGGGGACACAAAAACTGGAAATAAAAGCCCAAGGCATGATAGACGTATATTGGGTGCAGGGACATGGATGGATGGCTTGGCAAATGGAAACTTTTGTTCATCGAAGTGAACATGTCAGGCAATATAGGCTCGTCTAGTGGATCGATCCAAATAGTGATCCTCGAGGTGAGTCAGGCTATAGCCAAGAGCCACATGATTTGCTTCGGAAATCAAACTTGTGTTTATGTTAGAGTCGGAGGTACAGAAAGCATAGGCAACCGAAGACCCTAAGAAAAAAATAGTTAGGTTTGGAGTGATGAACTAGTTCATACGGCGAGGGACCACGATTTGTGACTGAAAGAAGGCGATTAATGAGAAAAACATCAAACTCAACTGTGTAATGCCAAAAGCAAAAGGGAACCGAATTGTGGGCAAGAAAGCTTAGGCCAGTTTCGGCTACATGGTGATGCTTTCGTTCAACTCTTCCTTGTTACTTGTGAGTATGAGGGCATGGGAATAGATGAGCAATGACAAGTTGATCAAGGACAAGTGATAAGCATCGAAATTCCCCAGCCCAGTCGGATTGAATTGCTTTAGTTTTGGTATTAAATTGTCTTTCAACAAGGGTGTCAAACCGATTAAATATTAGAAATAAATCAGATTTTTGACAAAGAGAAAACCCCCATGAATAGCTCGTGTAATCATCAACAAATACTAGAAAATATCTATGTCCTTGAGATGAAAGAATGGAAACCGGACCCCAAACATCGACATATAACAATTGTAAAATAGAAGAGTATTTATTAACGCTCAATGGTAAAGACAATTTGTACGACTTGCCGAGTTGACAAGCACTACAAATAGAATTAAAACTAGAACAAGTACAAGGCAAATTGTGTGTCCTAATAACTTGATGAAGAATTCATTGATGAGGATGTCATAGTCGAAGGTGCTAACAAGATGGAGATGCCTTGATAGAATAAAGTGTCGAGGGTGAAGTAGAGTTGGAAGTAGAAGACGAATGGGGAGTATAGATTCCACCATCACTCTTTCCTGAAAGAAGTGGTGTCTTGGAAGCCTGATCCTTCATGACAAATAGTAGGGATGAATTTTAAAGAAAATGTTATTATCACAAGCAAAATGTTGGCGGAGAGAAATTTTTTAGTGATAGAGGGAACATGAAGAATGTTATTTAGACGAAAGAGTCAAAAAGGGGAAGGACGAGTGTCACGACCCAAATCGGAGGGCCGTGACGGGCACCCGGACCCTACCCGCCGGGCACCACATATACACTTCACCCTTAAACGTATTCAAACGCGAACTGAGCCGTGATAGATTATATAAAGTTTCAACACAAAAGCCCCAACTTATCCATTTATATACCAAGGCCGACAAGGCCTTACATGACAACTAACCACATGACACCTATCTATCCGCCTCTAAAGAGTAAAACATACCACGATCAGACCGCAACTCCGAAACGAATAGAGTGCTCCAAATACCAGCAACCTACTAGTGCGAACCGTCACTCTCTCAATATGAACCTGCGGGCATAAAACGCAGCGTCCCTAACAAAAGGGATGTCAGTACGACTGATGTACTGAGTATGTCAGGCATAAGAAATAACATAGCAGAGATATATCATAGTCTGAAACAGAAACAGTTGAACATTAGTAAATGCCTCCAAGGCCCTAATACACATGCCTAAATGTTATGCACAATGCAGTATACATATACATCAGCCTCTTCGGGCATCTTCCTTAACATAACAGTCTATGTGGGCATCATACCATATATTGATAAACGAATATATGCATGATGCAAATGCGGTATTTATATATATATATATATATATATATATATATATATATATATATATGTTAGTGTTGCGGATCATGCAGTCCGTCCCAATATATGTTAGTGTTGCAGATCATGCAACCCGCCCCAATAAGCCACATATGCATCACATCATCACATCATATTGGCCTCTTAGGGCTCTTTTGTGATAGTATGTACCAGCTGCAGGTGGTGTGCGTATATAACGTCTTTCCCTTTTCTCATATCCCCTATATATATAATATTTACCATATAGTAATGTGCATAGCACAAGTGGTCCAGGATAATAAATGAATGCAATGCAAATGAGAATGCATAAATGACAATAACACATCCTGTCCCAATATCCTTGTACATTTGGCTAACGTTGTGGATATCAACATCTTTTTCGTATGCCTCAATAAGGACTTAGAAATATATTTAAACAGGCTTTTAACATAAGAGTCAATAACATGATCATTCTTAACTACTAAGAGTAGAGTACTTTATGGAATAATATTCCGGTTATGTTTTGTACGTAGAATATGCCAAAAGGAAGAAAGAGCCTTGCATACCTTGTTGTCAAAATTATCTAAGTTCTGCGGGTCCTTGTAAGCTCTATGAATCATTATCTACATCACACGGATGATTTAAATCATAATCGAATCAATACACCATTAATAAAGTCATTGAGACATTTTATCGAATATCTTATACGCGTAGAACCTATATTCCTTCTATATCGAAACATATGCATGTAGCGGAACACCCAGCCCTCTTAATTCTTCATCCTTCTTCTTACTGCTACAATATCCAAAATAGTACAACAATTTCACATGCAGCCCCAATACCTTACAATTACGGTAATTCCGACAACACCCAACCCAAACTTAGCATTTTCAATAATCATTTTATAGATAATGGCAAGAATCATGCTCTAAAACTTATATAAACTTAGGAACAAGAAGAATTACATCTGTTATAGGCTGCGACAAAAATTATCGGACGACCTTTCACCCAAACTCGATTCCGACAAGCCGAAATAGAACCCCAAAAATTGACTTCCAGAACTTCCTCGAAACTCATGGTCTCGGCTTGGTATCTGAGTGTTAGGATTGTTCAAGGGTTTAATTTCACTGGATCCAAGGCCTAAAACACCATGAATGTCTCCTCTTTTGGCGAGCAGAAGCTTGCGAAAATCCCCAAATTCGACCGAGAATGTTCAGAGAACTCACCAACTGAGATTACTCATTCTAATAGAAGTGTGACAATAATTTCTCAAGGGAAAGATTTCTATGGAAGCTCTGAGAGATGAAGGTCTCTATTAAGGGAAAAGAGATGAGTACTTGGAGACTTATGAAGCTTAGAAGCTGCCAGCGTTCGGTTGTTTAGACTTAGTCACCCCAACCGTATATTTATAAGACAACATGTAATGTCCCACTATACATTATCCCCAATTATAAATAATTAATCTCATAATTAATTAATTATACACACACTTAAATTCTTGATCCGAATTCACTGAAATTCTGATGACTTATAAAACCTTCTTATACTAAATGTCATAATTCATGTAATATGACACTAGTCTATAACCTCTTTGGGGATATACAATTATTATTATTAATCCTCGTCGTCACACTTGTTAAATTCAAAATTTATTTCGGGATCACGTCCTTTTACATACTAATTTTCTTATCAGCATATGCGAGTACAACATAAACTTTCCGGGGTCCGGGTCTACCTGCCTACGTTTTTGTGCTCAAACCATTACCCGAAAGGACGGGGTGTTACAAAGAGTGGCATTACCAATTCGATGATTAGGGATGCCATTTCCATTACCAACATGAATATAATTTGATCCTTTATAATTCTCAATCTAGTGAAACGTGATGAGATCAGAGATAATGTGGTACATCTCTCTGGTATTAGGGAACAAATGTTGAGAAGATGCATTTGGAGTTGAATGTGATAGATTAGTTGTTGGATTAGTAGCTTGGTTGTAACGTTGGAAGTGATTCGGGGCACTATGGTTATGGTCATTATGAATTTTGCACTTTTGTCGTAGGTCAATGGATTGTCAAGGTTGATTATAGGTGGAATAATTTCTGGAATTAAAGCATTCGTCTCTGCCACCACGACCTCTATTGAACCTTCCACGACCTCCATTAGTATTGTTGTTGTAGGAGCGATCAGGTTGTGTAATCTTGTGGTTCCAGATTGCTGAGAGATGTTGGACTGAATTTGATTGTTCTGGAGAACTAGAAATTGAGAGGCTAGAAAGTGAAGAACCATTGGTGAACTTGTGGTTCAGGAGGAGGCTATGCAATTCGATAAAAGTAACCGGTTGAGGACGTGTGGATAAGGTGGTGACAATATCTTTAAATTATGGACGCAAACCCTTAAAAATGTAGATGTTTTGGTCTGCGAGACATAAATGACGTCCAGCAGCCGTCCACTCATTTGAAATCAGATTTGCCTTGTGTAGATATTGCATGACAGTTAGATCATCTTACTTCAGATTTTGAAGTTGCATATGAAGGATCAAAATTCAAATGCTGTAGGGAGAAGACAACATATCCTCAAGCGCATCACAAACTATTTTTTAAGTGTTTAGTCTAATGGCAATGTGAAGTGTTTCTTCAGATAGGGAAGATTTGAGTAGGCTCAAGATCAATTGATCTTGTTAAATCTATAGTGCATAATCAAGATTAATAGTTGTTGTAAGAGATCTGTCACCTATAGGATTGGAAACTGAGACATGGGGTGCTGAATAAGGGTGACTACCATGGTCAAATCTATGAAGATTTTGGCCACGAAGAGAAGGCAACAATTATGTGCGCCAAAAAATATATTTTGTGGTAGCTAATTTTATGGTGATAAAATGGTGAGCATGGTTAAAGTAATGTCGAAGAAGAGAAAGGAGAGGTAGACTGGGTAGCGACTGAAGATTGAGAAGTGCTCGAGGCAGAAGAAAGGAATACCATGGCTCTAATACCATGTAAAGTCAAGAGACAGATGAGTAGTTGAAGCTTTTTATTTTATTATTCTTTCTCACGCTACATAGACTGCCTTGTATGTCATTATATACAGTTAGGAAAATAAATTTGATAGGGATTAGAGAGGTGTAATACTAGGATACAAAGTGATAATAGTAGAAACCTATCCAAATTCAGGCGAGAATAAAAACGGTATAATACTCTAACTTTCTTTTAGGGTGTATTTGCTAGGGGAAATATATTTTTTGAAAAATATTTTTCATAGTTTTTTCAAATCAAAATCCACCTTCAGAATGGATGGATAGGCATGACCCTTACTTCGTATGTTAATAAATATTAATAAAAGACATGCACAAAAAACATGTAATGCCTATCCTCTTAAAAAAACAGAGAGTGAGACATGCTCGCTTGATACGAATCGACTTGGGAGAAACATGGAATTAAATAACACAAAGTAAGATAGATTGGATAGGAGAAATATAGGTGAGAATAGAAGAAAGAAATGATTGAAATCAAGTAATTGATCACATACCAAAGGAGAAGAGACTTGAACTCATACTTGAATTATCAATTTGGATAGATTCAAAAGAGGTTCAATTAAAGAGATTAAGGTTAATCCTTACACTAATTCTACACTCACTAGGAGTACTAGCCTAACTCTAGATATTAGAGAATCACTCTCTATCAATATTCATCAACACTCCAAAAACTACATAATAAAATAATAAAGGTAGTATTTATACTACTTGACATAAAAATACTATTTTGCTATTACAATTATACCCTTAATGAAGTAAGGGCCTTGTTTGGTAGTCTTCCAAAGGAATGATGGTTTGTCTTCAAATAATATCCTCTTTGCATCAATAACCACCATCTCTTTGCACACATAGCCTAAGTCAACTCGTATCATCCATGCTATTTCTCATAGCTTGATCCGTGAGTACTCAATAGTCTTCAAAGTCTTCCACTCTAACTCCCATAACTTGACCATCCTCAGACATGAGTCTCTAATGGCCTTCAAAGGCTCACCTTCTATCATCAATGAGTGTGTAGCGTAGAAATACACACTAGAGACCCCTTGAAGCTCCTCTTATATGGTGCAAATGCTCCATGGTCCGTCATTGGTTTGAGGCCGAGCTTCATCACAAATCTTAACTCTCAGAATCATCCTTGAGCCTCCTAGGATCATATCACCGCTTCTTTACAAAATAATGCTTCTGGCCTGTCCTTAGTACCATGGACATGACGACACACATTGTGCTAGGAAGTTAATGAGTGGAAGACCCTCATTTATACTTTTTAGTACAAAACAGATACACAAACACATATTATACCACATCAACATATACAAGTTCATGATTGTTTAATCGTAATTCTTAAATTATAGGAACTCTATAAATTTTTCATATTAGGTTGGCTAAAATGTTCAATAAAATAATTTTCCTGGTGAGACAAAATCAGTTTCATAAGTGCTAATTAAGTGACATTTTGTCTCCTTACCACCAACACCCATTCTCAATACCCGACCCCTAGGACCTCCCCAATCCCTTCCACCGTCGCATCCATCCCTATGACATTGCTGTTTGCGTAGATTTTATATAAATAGTATTAATTAGTATTTTTTTTACCAAATACTAAAAAATTATTTATTTTACAGAAAAATATTTTCCAAGAGAACATTTTTCTTCATACCAAACACACCCTTAGTAGATCATGATTTACAATATCTTATCTAATTTGTACAAGGAGTCTCCACCTTGTAATTGGGTGTTATACATAGGGGTGTAAAATAGGTGTATTGAGTTGAATTTAAGCATGTCAAAATGGACTGAGATAATAAATTAAATGAGAATTATTAGCCTAAAGTTACTTGAACTGAGATAAGATAAAGCATGATAGACTAAACAATGCGTCATAACTCAACTCGTTCAAATCTTACTAAAATTTAATCTTTTTATTTATTTACTTATTATTTCCTTAAGTACCAAACAAAAATATTTCTTTTATTTGTTATGATTATTTATAATATATCAAACAAGATTTCTAATAGCCCAAATCAGCCTTACTTTTAGATGTATTGAATTAATAACTCGTCCGAACTTAGGTGTGCTTAACAGATAAAATTTATGAATAGTCATTGTTAGATCATGCAATTGAAAAACTGCCACATATTTAAAAGTCGTTGAAAATAACTAACTTTTAGAATGAAAGTAAATTTGAACAAAAATAAGTCGTTGAAAAATAGCTACTTTTTAGAACGAACAAAAATACCCCACACTTAAAAATCACAAACACCCACTTTTTCAGCTTTTCTGCCTTTTCAAACTCCAGGACTTACTTGTTAGAAGTTGGAATTCCAAGATATTTCATCAACTCCAGCATTTTTTCTGAAATTTGATGTGTGTCAAGTCATAATCTGCATTTTTTATTCTAAACTCCAACATGTTTTCATGAAGTCTAGCATTATCATGGAGGCCGAACTTAAAACAACTCCAAGACATTATTTCAGAGTTTCAACTTGTAAAACTTTAAACTTCATGACAATATTTTAATTTGGAGTTCCACGACTGAGACTAGATTGATACATAAGCAAAAGAAATTACAGTTGTTGAGGAGAATCAAAAGGATGATGGAATTGAGGAGCAATTTTAACATATGACTTTCGGCATGAATTTCGAAGCCCAACATTTTCTTTACTGGAGTCTCCAATATTTTTTCCTGAATCCAGTACTTCTTTTGAACTCTTGCATAACCTACTGGAGTTTTACTTGTCAAAAATTCAAATGTTTAATTTTAGCTATCGGTAATTTTGTTCAAATTTTATCTCCGCATTAAAAATGACTATTTTTCAGTTACTTAACAAATTCCATCTATTTTTCAATTACATACCCAAAAATAGTTAAATCATGCCACATTTTTAAGTATTGAACGATTCATATTTTGTTGGACGAATCAAATTCTTATGGATTAATTTTGCACGTATTCAATACACAAAAGACAACCGTATATAGGCCAGTTATATTATCTCTTACAAAAAAACAAAAAAAAATCAAATCCAAATATGAACATATCAAGTTTTGCAACATTCAGGCGATTTATTTCATTCATTGGACTTGAGCACAAACAACAAATGAATGGCCAAGATTGAAGGAGAAACAAATTGTGTGCTATCGGATTCCAAAAATCTGGTGGTCGTTTCTTCCTTTGACTAGTGACAAAATATGGTAACTGATATTGATTCCTTACTCCTGGAAAAATACAGGGAAAAATCTGATACACGATGATAGTCCATATTTTTCATAATTCATCAATAGGTAAAAATACTTGAGCTGGTCAAACCTAAGTCGTATTGCCTTGTCAAATAGTCAAACCAAAAATATTTCAGCAAATCAAATAAGATGTTGTATAGCCACTATTTGAACTGGTAAACCACCAACAACGGATGTAGTGCAGCGGATGGGGCTCCTCCTCCTTTAATCAGAGGTCTCGGATTCGAATTTTGGTATGGAAAATTCTTGGTAAGAAGCATCTCCCCCGAATGGGGCCCGCGAATCCAGATATAGTCAGACTTCAATGCTGATGCCGAACACCGGGTGAAAAATCAAAAAGTAAGATTTGAACTGGTAAGGTTGGTTATAAGTTTTTTAAGCACATTAATATTTTTAAAAAGTTAGATATATCGATAGTTCGAATTACGTAATAGATTTAATCTTTCACACAGTAATATAAGTAAGCTAGATAACAAGACAAATTATTTGCTATAACATATTAAAATGGTCGAATACATTGACAACCCCTTAAACTTGTCGATAATTTTATTTAGGCATTTAAATTATGGTATTTTCTAATTGAGTACTTGAACAAATGATAAAGTGATCTTATTATAAACTTTCAACTCAAATTTTGAAAAATATTCTTAGTCATATAAAACATGCCACATATTTTAATCATACACATAAGCATCAACTGAAATAGACCTGAGGTTTTACAACTTATTTAGGATAATAAATCTAATTAAAGAATGTGACATATTTAAAGTTGTTAAGTTATCGACATAATTGAACGCTTGAAAACATGCGCAGAATTTTTTCAAAGTTCTAATGGAAGATGCCTAATAAAAACACTTTATCGTGTGTTCAGATGTTTAACTGAAATTGATCATTATTTCAGTATATAAATAAAAATTTACTAGCAAATTTAAGAGAATATTTCTATATTCGACGTATTAAAACACATTGGATAGTGTATTCGATTATATATTAATGCTATATTCGGGGTATTAAAATTCATGAAGGAATTATTTATTACTCCATAATGAAATTCCAAAAGACCTGATGCCGAAGTCTCCGACACCCCCAGACACGGTTCACGCTCTGCCATATTAACGCGTATTATGTACAAGAAGATATGCAAGAATACAAAAAGCATATTGTCAAGTATTTTTCCACTAATATGTACATATCACATAAATAACTTATAACATCTCTACGTACTTTCTCTAACTTTTTTTTCTTCGTTTGTACAAATCAAATGTTATGTTACAACTTACAACACAATAATAGAGAAAAGTTAGAAACCTTGTGGAACAAGCATCATAGTAACAACTTGTCACATAATAAAATCAATATATCCAAAGGGGGTTCTGTTTTCTTTCGCCAGCGTGATGTCACTTATTCGTAATATGAACAAATGTGGATGTCAATTCTAAATTATTATAATTTCAACTTTATAAAGATTAATATTTTGGAGAGAGAGAAATGTTTGCGCGTAGAGAGATGAGACAGACACTGTTTGTTTTGATGAATTAACAAACAGAGAATTAACGGAAAAAGAAAGATTTGATTTGATTGACATTTTTTTCTTTAATTTTCTATTTGCTTTTCTTCTTGAAATCTTAGATAGAGAACGAACTCAAAATATACAACGCTCGCTTTTGACACATAAGCCCATAGAAATATTCACTTTTTCTTTGACAAATTCACACCTTATATTCACACCATACGCCCCCCTAATTCTTTTTCCCTACATATATAACCTTTCTTCTTCTCTCTCCCCAAATCTTTTTTCTTCTTCATTTTCTTAACCAAAGCCATCTCTCAACTTCAAAGTTCAACCAAACGCATATGTACTTCTTTTTTTAATAATAAATCTAGGATTATTATTATATGGATCCTCATCTTCATCACCATCATCATAAACATCATCAGCAACAACAACATCAGTTTAGTACTCATCAAAGTGTGAATATAGATACAACTGGTGGAGGGGTTAATATCGGTATATTTTTTTTTGTTATCTGATTTATCGTCTTTCAAGATTTGCTTTGCTAGCTTCCGCATGACATTTTATTATTTCGATTCTAACAGGTGGTAGTACTGTCGGGGATAGGTTCCCTCAATGGAGTATTCAAGAAACAAGGGATTTCTTGATGATTCGAGCCGAGCTGGACCAAACTTTCATGGAAACAAAAAGAAACAAGCTTCTATGGGAAGTCATAGCCACAAAGATGAAAGAAAAAGGTTACAATCGCAGCCCCGAACAGTGTAAATGCAAGTGGAAAAATCTCGTTACGCGCTATAAGGTACATGGTTTAAAGTTATATATATTATTCTTGAAAAAAGAAAACTTATTAAAAAGCAAATGAAAGAATAGACTTGTTCCTTCTTTTATTAGGTTTCTTTCCCAGAAAGTCACTAGGAAGCAGGACCAGATGCAGCCCATTCAACTATATAAATATACTCATAACTAAATATCTATGTGAAAAAAATACTTAAGTTTCAAAAGATTAAATTCTGAATCCATAATTAAAAAATAAAATACAATATTTTCAAACTAAAATCTCAAAGATTGAACTATCAAGTTTAAAATGTAGAACCGTCTCTACTAGCTTAGTATATATATATATATATATATATATATGAATCCATAATTAAAAACTAAAATACAATATTTTCAAACTAAAATCTCAAAGATTGAACTATCAAATTTAAATTCTAGAACCGTCTCTACTAGCTTAGTATATATATATATATATATATATATATATATATTCTATTTTAACTTTTATCTCGAATCTTGATGATGGCTTTCTTGGGGTTGTTATGTTTGTTACCATCTTTTTTTGTAGAGATTTTCCAATAGAATTTAAGTAGTTATGTTTTTCGTTTTGTCTTCCCATTATATTTTTCTATAGGGATGTGAAACGCTTGAACCGGAAGCTCTACGACAACAATTTCCATTTTACAATGAGTTGCAAGCGATTTTCGCGGCTAGGATGCAAAGAATGCTATGGATAGAGGCAGAAGGTGGCGGCGCTAGCGGGTGGAAGAAGAAGGCTATTTCTTCTGATGAAGAGGAAGAAAATGAGGATAGTGAAGGAGAAAAAGTTAGCAAGAAGAAAAGAAAGGTTAAGGGAAATGTTAACATTGGTAGTTCTAGTGGTAATAATTTAGTTAGTAGTTTTAAGGAGATATTGGATGATTTCATGAAGCAACAAATGGCAATGGACATGCAATGGTTAAAAGCTTATGAAGCAAGGGAAGAAGAGAGGAGAATAAAGGAGATGGAATGGAGGAAAACAATGGAAGCATTAGAAAATGAGAGGCTAATGATGGAAACAAGATGGAGAGAAAGGGAAGAACAAATGAGGATGAGAGAAGAAGCTAGAGCTGAGAAGAGGGATGCACTTATCATAGCTCTTTTGAACAAGCTCAGAAGAGAAGATCACAACATGTAATTTATATGGTCAGACCTCTCTATAACAGTCATCATCTATAATAATATAACGGCCGAGTTTTCCTTGAAATCGATCTTTTATGTTATATTATATCATATCATATGTTTCTAGTTATAGCAGTATTTCGCTATAGCGGTCAAAAAATATCAGAACAAACGACGTCGTTATAGAGAGGTTTGACCGTAATTAAGGGTATAAAGGAAGTGGAATATTAGCTAGCTAGCTGATTAGACTAACTGTTTTCTTTGATTAAATTTTGCTGATGATCATGTTCTTGGGGATGTTTAAAAGAAGCCCTTTGATCAGAGGTTTGTCTTGCAACTCTTTTCTTTGTAGTAGAGAACAAACTAAGTGCTCCATGCATTTCATGTGTCTTCTTTCCTTTTGCAAGTTTATAAAATTTCTCACTTTCTTGAAACATATCTTTATCTTGCAGTTCTTAGTTATTCTAGCTAGTATGCAAAGCAACTTACTTTATCATGTTTAATTTGAATAAACTTATATTTGGAGAAAAATATACATTAACAGTGTAAAGCTTAATCATTATAGTAGGTTATGTATCATTTTATAAGGTTTACGATTAATATATATCTTTGAAATTTACTCATAGTTACGTTTAAAGCAACCCTGGTCATATAAATATTCTTTGTCCATCAGTATATACATAAAACTTTGTGAGAAAAAAAAGTATACATGCCTGATATCACATTATTTGTGCAAGGTATGGGGGCATATATAATTCCAATATAATGGTCCTTCGTTTAATTTGTCTTTTCCATTCTAGTTTTCTTTGTTTTGTAGATAGTAGAAGGTTTCATTTCATGGTGTAAACTTAATAAACGTTAGAATAGCTAGCTGGTGGTACGCGTAAATGGAAAGTCAGAGTTTTGGAGTTGGAGAGTAAGAGAATTTCAGATTCTGTTACACCTTTTTCTTGGTGCTAGGCTGTCTGGTAATACTTGTAATGATTGTCCATCTTTTTGCTAAAGTTATTTTTTAAGAAAAAATGAGATCTCATACAACTTGTTATATAAATATTCCTCGTTTTCCTCTCTATTTGACATGCTCTTAAACAGGAAACCAATATATATATATATATATATATATATATGTATTGTGTACATTAATGGTGCACTATGAACATTAGCTACTAGATGGAGTCCATTTGTTTCCAGGAAGCTAAGGTGGTGGTGACAAATTATATTGATTATATCTAGGTAGCTCTATCCTAGCTAGTATGTTTTTTTCAATTCACCTTTTTCGCTATATATATAGATTGCAATTATGTAAAAAAGGGTTTGAAATGAATGGAATTATATCCATAAAGACTAACATTGGCATTTTTCTTGCAGCATTGAGAGAGATAATTCAGAGTATATGAGTTGATAATTAATATGGTGTATACAATTTGTTCATAGAAATCTTTGGATAGAACTTCAAATGAAGTCGTATACTAGTTATTGTCCATTTTAATTATGCAATGCATTGATGATGGATAGATCATTTATTATCTTTCCATGTGTTGTTCTATGAACAAATTAATTAAAAGACCAAGTACTTTCTTAATTACTTTATGATTGATGGCTAAGTGCATTGATTGTGTATCATAGTTCAATGTCTGCATTACCCAATTCTTCAAAATACCCTTTTCTTATTTTTCTTTTCGAAGAATGAAGAAATAAACAAATAAATTGACTGCGTTGGTTCATGTATGTTTGCACTGGAAAGCTAAAGTAGGGAAACATGCCAATCAATTTAATACTCAATGAAATAATTTTTTGCTTCTGTTACAAATACGATCCAATGCATCTCTTTATAGGGAAACTAATATGTTAAGAGTTCTGTTGTTGTTGGTGTTGTTGTTGTTGTTGACAATTTTTTTAAGGTTCTTATTCCATCTTCCAATTATAGTTCCAAAATTTTATATGCACCTCTAGTTATTTGTAAAATTCCAGTTAAGTGATCCATTTAGTTCAAGTTATTAGTGCATATACACTCTTTTCTCTCTCTTTTTGTGTAGTCAGATGCTCATATTTATCAGTTTAACTTATATACATCATCATTAGTATAAAAAAAATTACAATATAAAGTCACATTTATTCTGTTGTAGCAAGTAATCTATTTTATTTTTAAAAATACAAGAATTTCACATTTTAAGGAATCTTCCCCGCAAATATCATTTGAGTGATCTGATAGTGTAAAAATTAAATGATGCATATAATTATTATGAATTTTAAAAAAAAAATTGAATTTTTTTGTTTTTAAATAAGCAAAGTGAATTACATGGGATGAAATTACCCAACAGTTCTGTGATTTATTGTAATTAAGTGTGATTCTTTTTCCCTTTTACTTTGTTAATTACCTCGTTGTTAATGTAGGAAACTTCCTGATGGATGTGTTTGTGCATATATGTGTTTTCCGAAAATGATTCTAACAAAAAATATAGTTAGAGATTTGTATTCAAAGATTTAAAGATAAGTAGATTGTATCTGATCCGGAGACCCTCTTGACCGAGTCCAGAATTACTAATTAGGTTACGGAAGTGCAAGATAAAAGAGTAAGTAGATACGAAAATATGCAAGTAAAATAAATAAATAAGCTAGATCCAAAATGAACGATGAACAATCTAAGAACAAGAGCTAAAAATGGTCTATCTGCTTGAGAGAGATCTCGGTTACAAGTGTAGGCTTAGAGAGAATACAATGTGTGTTCCTTCTCCTCGAAGTCTTGCATATATAAGAGAAAACTAGACTATTATGCCCCTCTAAAGTTATGACAACTTGAGCGTGATGATGTCATCGTACCCAAGCGTGCCGCGACACTCTGATCTAGGCAGGTTGATATGATATGGGTTGTTGGGAGTGGAGAACAACCGTATAGTGACTCGGAGTCGTTGGTGTTCCCGGATGCATCAGATACCCTGGAGGCGTTTTCACCCAATACAATATGGAAACAACCTCTTGCATAAATGCAAGATAAGGCTACGTACAATACTCTTATGATCCGGCCCTTTTTCGAACCCCGCACATAGCGAAAGCTTAGTGCACGGACTGTCAACAATATGAATAAAAACTGTACCACATAATACTAGGCCAGTGTGTTCATACTTCATACGGAAGGTGAAAATGCAATTTGTTCCGGCCCAAACGTAACTATACAGTTGAACTAAGCAATTTGATCTTCCTTCTATATGATGAATTTCCTCGTAGTCAAATATTTGCTTTGTCATCATTATTTTCATACGTGAAATAAATCCACATAATAGTTCTGTCAGCTGTTTACATTCTTAGATAATATACAGAAATAAATATATTCTAGCTTCAAGTCTCATCGCCGTTCATACATCAACAAAAAGTTATCCACGTGAGTGGGATCAGGGTGGAAAGGTAGAAATGTGTAAGAGAGTTCATCTGAATTAATTCTTTTGCAAAAAAAATTATATTGTATACTCCTTCTGTTTCAAAATGTTTGATTTAATTCGGAGTATGAGAGTCAACTAACGAATGTTTGATGTGAATTCGAACATAATTTTTTTATTTTTAAAAAAATAAAATTTACATATTTAGAAACTACGTAAAAATATTATAAATCACAATATTTACCTATTCAAAATATTTACATGACATTTGATAAAAATATGGTCAAAGAAAATATACTTTGACTATCCAAATAGTATACTCTACCCTTCCCAGACCCCACGTTGTGGGTTGGGATTTCACTGAGTATGTTGTTGTTGTATCCAAATACTAACTAAGACAAATATTTTAAAACGGAAGGAATATATAATTGATCAAAATTGTTTATTTGAGTATATTTATAGTAGATTTGTATTTTTTTTGAATTTTTTATGCGTTCGCTTTTTTATATTTTAGGTTCACATATTAAAAGTCCTGTCTATAGCACCGAGTAAGACATATATGTGCAACCCGCTCTACTGGAATGTTGATGAATTAAGCAAATAATCAGAAGACTTCGAAACATTTCACATGACACATACATATGTAACATGTATGGTCTTCTTTCATTTTATTTTTTTTGTTCTTGGTCTCAAATGCCAAAATCCAAATTATGAACACGACAATTAGTCACCTTTCTCCACCATTGTTTTGTCTTTTAGCCAAATAATGAGATATATGTGAGTAGATTAACTGAAAGACTGACATAATTAACATAAAAAGATGATGTTATTAACCAAGTGAAACTGAATTATGTAATATTTGACATACAAACGACTAACGAGGTCGGTAATTAGCGACTGATGGAAGCCGAGCTTCTAGTTCTCTTTTTATTATTATTAATTACTAGTATGATTTATGAAACAATAGGAAAACTTTAATTAGTGTGATATATCACCATACTGACAATTTCTTCCCATAATATATTATATTACTATTAGATACAAGCATTGGACAGGGTTTTACTTATCACGCTAAGTTTCACAAAAGAGTCCTTATTCTTTTTTGTTTCAATTTATATGACGTAGTAAAAATTCATAAAAGAAATAAATTTTTAAATTTATAATCTTAAATATATTATAAAAAATTTATGTGGAAAGAAAATTTATTAAGAATGAAATAGAAAATTTACTAATAAATTTGTATAGAAACATGCCGTTCATTTAAAACGGACTAATTTCACAAGGAAATAAACTAGATTAAATGAGATGAATGGAGTACTAAACTGTTAACGTAAAAATAAGGACTAGATAAGATTTATTCATCATATAAAATGAGCTGAGGGAGTATTTCTTTTTAAGGGAAAAGTCATATTGTATTTGGATTTGAGTGTAATTAGATAATTTGACCTATTTGTCTGGCCAAGTAATTACTTGATCATCATGAAATTTGGTACAATTAAGGGAAAGCAATTACACTCTTCAAGTACAGAAGCCAAACATCTTGTACGGATATTGTTAGAGCAGTATATGGACAAGAAGAGAAACTTACACATGGTGTACTCATCGACCTAGAAAAGAGATACGATAAAGTCCCTAGGGAGGTCATCTAGAGATGTTTAGAGTCTAAAGGTGTACATGTGTCTTACACTAGAGTAATTGAGGACGTGCCGATGGAACCAAGACCCAGATTAGAACAGTAGGAGGGGACTCAGAACACTTTTTGGTCATGATGGGGTTGCACCAAAGATCAACTGTAGCCCGTTTCTATGTGCCTTAGTGATGGACGAATTGACACGACATATTCAAGGGGAGGTGTTGTAGTGTATGTTATTCACAGTCGACATAGTATTGATTGACGAGATATGTGGTGGATTTAACGGCAGACTGGAAGTTTGAAGACAGACCCTAGAGTCTAAGGATTTCAGGTTAAGCAGGACTAAAATAGAATACATGAAGTGTAAATTTAGTGAAGAAACGCATGAGGCAAATGTGGAAGTGAAGATCGATGCATAAGTCATTCCTAAGAAAGGAAGCGTCAAGTATCTTGGGTCCGTGCATGATCCAAGGGGACAGAGAGATTGATAATGATGTCGGGCATCGTACTAGAGCGGTGTAGGTAATATAGAGGCTCACATCCAGGATAATGTGCGATAAGAATGTATCGCCAAGGCTTACATAGGTAAGTTCTACAGGGTGGTGGTTAGACCAATATTGTTGTATGGGGAAGAGTGCTGGTGAGTTAAGAATTAACGCCTAATTTCAGAAGATGAATATAGTGGAGATAAGGATGCTCAAATAAATTTGTGGGCATACTAGGAGAGATATGATTAGGAACGAATTTATACATGGCATAGTAGGAGTGACCTCTGTGGCTGACAAGATGAAGGAAGTGAGGCTGGGATGGTTGGGGCATGTGAAGAAGAGGTGCACGAATGCTTCAGTTATGAGGTGTGAGAGGCTGGTTGTAGCAAGAGTTAGAAGAGGTAGAGGTAGGCCGCAAAAGAGATAGGGGGAGGTGAATTAGACAAGACATGACACAACTTCAGCTTATTGATGACATGACCTTAGATAGGAAGGTATGGAGGTCGGAAATTAGGGTAGAAGGTTAGTAGGTAGCCGGGTATTGTTGCACTTTATGTGGAAGCGGCACAGGACTAGCCTCAACTCCTCTCCTTCTATAAGTAGTAGTTTTTAGTAATCACGTAATTTCTTATTCTTCAATGTGTATTGTTATTTTGCTTCATCGTTTGTGTAGCTTGCTATTTTAATTTGCTATCATATATTTTTCATGTAACCCTGCTTCAGAAATTTCTCTTTTGCGCCGAGAGTCCATCAGAACAACCTCTCTACCTCATGAAGGTAGGGATAAAATCTGGTACATCCTATCCTCCCGAGACTCCACTCGTGAGATTATACCGGGCATGTTGTTATTGTTGTTGTTGTTTGTAATTAGCTTATCTTTAAAATTCGAATATCAAACTATGTAACACTTGTATAATCAAATTTGACATTGGGAATTATGTTATAATTAGGTTATAAAAAAACAAATAAGTCATATAATTACTATACCGTGTATTTTCATAATTATATAATTACTAACCCAGTAATTATACAATAATTTTCAAACATACCTAAATCCCACTACCCATATTATTTAATTTAATGAAACATTGATTAAGTGAAAAATTAACAAAAAAATAAATTAACTTAGATAAATACTTTTAGGTTAAACGTTGTAGTAATTATCTTTTTTTAAGGATGTTTAAAACACTTTAAATGATAAATAACCGGAGGGAATATTAAATATTTATGAGATATGTGGAGGTGCTTTTAAACTTGTCTTGATAGCAGGGTCCCAATAGAATGTTATGAAACGACTTTCGGTTAGATTTGCAGTGCTGACATTTATTGCATGTCTGGTCAAACTTGAAAATATAGTCACTTTATGACAAAGAAAAAATTTAATCAAAGATGGGTCAAAGGTCCAATGCGTGGCCATTCCTCAAAGACTTCCCTGTCCTATTTTGCGTTTTTTTCTCCGATGTTTTTGTGTTTATCCCAACAGTATTTCTTTTCTCTCTTTATGTTTTATATATTCTTTCTCTAATAAGCAATGACCTCATTCACCTATCAATCAATCCATTCTATTGACCAGATAGCCGTTGGATAATTGACAAATGCGTATTTAGGTGGTACTTTTCAACAAACAATTTTATTGTGGATGCATCATAGGTCTCAACGAATTAAAAGATGCAATAATATCACTTATAATCCAACTTAGAAAAGCATAAACTCAATCAACCTTATCAAAGAGTAAATTTTGACTAGTTTTCTTGTTTCCTTTTTAATCCTCTCACGACTTGTTTTGGTTTAATGAATTGACTAAAATAATCATCATATTAAATTTGATATTAAGTAGTATTTGGTTAGTCTTACGAGTTCTACATAGTTAATTTCGAATAATTGAACACACCAGTTAGTAGGGTTGTTAACAGTTTGGTTAGGAACCGATTTAAACCACAAATCGAACCAAACCGATTAAATAAATAGATAGTTGTTTGATTTTGGTTTGGTTTGGTTTGGTTTTAATTTTAAAAAACCAACAATATTTGATTTGGTTTGATTTTATTGAAAAAAAACCCGAAGAAAAAATCTAACCAAACTGATAAAATAATTTACATAATTTTTATAAGTATATGTGTATTACATTTTAATTTTATTAAGAATTTTAAATACTTTGTTTATTTTTACATCAAATTTTTCTTTATCTCTATTAGGTTAATGAACTTTAAGCCTAAGCTCATTTCTTAAAAGAAATCCATGAATCCAAACTCATTTATATATTCAGAGAAACAACTATGAAATTTACCTAAAAAAAGTTGTATTTCTTATAAACTTTATTCACTTGATAAAAGCTTATAGATATTAAGACATTTTCTCCATAATTCAAAAATATTTTAGCTCCCACAAGAAAAATCTTTCCTATATCATAGAGAAAAAAAATGAAAAAGAAAAATATCATTACGTTTTATAAAAATCGAAACATCGAACCAACCCGAGCCAAACCAACAACAACTAAACCAATAGATATGTATTATATTTGGTTTGATTTGGTTTTTCCTTTTTAACTTAGACCGACCCATGAACACCCCTACCAGTTAGTATATTATTATGTTAATGTTGAGTTTGGTGTTGTGACATTCTACCCAACATATCGTTTTAAGTACTAATTTACATTTAAGAAATGTTGGAACAAATGTCACAACATTCGTACCAACATTTCATGAAAAATAGTTTTGTCTTACTTCACGGAATGAAGCAATATTCGTGGAAATATTACTACGAAGTAAAAGTGACTTGACAAGGTAAATAGGAGCTGATGAAAAACGTGGGAAGAACAAGTCAAAGTCGTTGCTATGCTTGAGGAACAAGTTTAAGAAGTTAGAGGATTTTGCTCCATGATCTTCTCCAACAAACACACCAGCTGCCCACCTTTCCCTCAACCCTCACAGTCAATTGATGAGTTTTTCAAGGAAGACTCTCTACTATAAATAGAGAGGCTACAAGAGTGAATCGATATCCAGAAATAGATTACAAAAATATCAAGACAGCTCTTGAGAATTCATCTCAAAAAACTGGATCACAAGTGTTGCCTGAGTGTGTCGACAACATTATGTCCAACATTGCAATTGCAGTTTAGATTCTAGATTAGCTTTGTATTGAGAAATTGTAATGAGAAGTTGTCTATGTCTATTTAGGTAGATTTTTCAGGCAGAAGTCATCTGCGACTTCAACGTTTAATTCCTTTCCGTTTCATCTTGTAAATTTGTAAAGAAAGGAATTTGTAATTTTTGTGTGTGTATATATATATATATATATATATATATATATATATATATATATATATATATAAACACAATACTTTCGGTCATTGACCGTCATAAGTTATATAATATATATAACATATGTAAATTTTATAAACTTGAGGCATGTGTTATTAATCTCTTAAACATGATTTCATCTCTTACTTCATGATTTCTGGCTTTATTTACTGTTATATTTATACCCTCATATGATTCTGATAATTAGAATGGAGTTGGTTATGGAATGATGTTAGTCCGTTGAGACTTTGAATGAAGGTAATTAATATTGGTATGAGATGATTCAGATACTGAGATGATGTAAATTGATATGGCTCGACAAATGAGTTTGTGATTGATGTTCTAGCCAGACCGAGGGATAATTTCGATTGGTTGTGAGCGGTATATGAACTTTGCGAGTCTCCCATGGGTCATGACTACGAGGCAAAGTCCTGTGGCATTGTATATTATGTTCGAAAGATAGCCAGTGCATTACATTATATCATATTCATATCATTGTATTCATTTCATCTGCATCACATTCTTAATTGTTTGTTGATGTGTTTACTAGTTATGTGTGATTAGTTTGTACAAATTGGTGATGGTGGGTGTTTCCAGTGTAAACCGAAGTGAGCAATAGGATATGTATCGGTTCGTTATTTAGGGAAGGGAAGATTGGATCCTTTAAAGGGGTAATTGCCTTGGTTAATAGAAAGTCTAAACCATTAATTAAACATCATACTTGGCAGTATAAGTATCGTTGTGTGTGAGTTTATATGTGTTTAAGTTAATCTTAAAAATGGAGACCCATGAACGTATTCATTTACTAGAGGTAATATGGATAATCAATAGCTTGTATGCATAAGGGGTTATAAGGTGCTCAAACTTACTAGGTGTGTGAGCTAGAGCCAATATAGGACTAATAGACTTAGGAAATGTTATGAAGTGGAATATGTGTCAGATATGTGCTTGTGTGAATAGTTTGTGATGAGTTATTTTTCTTACGTGTATGATTGTCCATACTTGGGGTCTAATGTTGCTACGTAGATAGATTGAGTTTGGGTTCAGACCATTAGATGGAGGGTGGTGGACTTAATTCCTACATGTGATACATGCCTTTCCATATTCTAAGATGACTTGGGTGTTAAACAATAATTACTATGTACTGGTGTGACTATATATTGCTAACGATTGTGTAGTATCTACGATACCTCTGAGTCAACTCAGTTTTTATATATGTTACATGTTATCCATCGTTGTCGGTCTATGATGCTTATGAGGGTACGTTGTGTATTCATACTACACTTACTTCATCTTTTATGTGGATGCATGTCTTTCTATCAATGCAATTGCGACTTCAGACAATCGTGGAGGCTTAGGGCGGGCCACATATCCTATCAGTGGCCCTGATCATCATCTATAGTCATACTATCCTTATTATTTCAAGGCAGTTGTTAGCATTATTTTCTTAATTCTGTTGTATTCATAGTCGCTCTTGTACAAGTCAGACCAGGTTCTGTGAAAGGATGTATTGTAAAGGATAATTGATGTTTATAAGATTTCTAATGAAGCTGTTTTATTTATTCTATAATTCCTATTATTTTCGCAATGTTCAAATGATTGTTAAATAATTTTGGGGATGGTTCGCCTACCGGGGGAGATAGTGTAGGTTCCATTATGACCCGTAATTTGCGTCGTGACACAATGTGAGATAATCTTTAAAATAAGAGTGGCGGTGGGCGGGCTCGAAATGCAGCGGGCAGATGCAGCGGGTCGAGTCGGGTCTGGCGGCGGGAGTCGGTGGTCTGGCGGGCTCTGGCGGGGTCGGTCTGCAGCGGGATGGAGCAAGTCAGTCCGATCCCGATCCGTCGATATCGGGTCGAGGCGGGCTCGGCGAGGCGGGATCTGGCGAGGTTTTCCTTTTTTTTTAAATAACATATGTATAAAAAAACTCAATAAACAAAACAAGATAGTGTAATAAAAATATCCCAAAATTTGTTTTTGTGCCTCTTATATTATTTAATAGACATATGATTTTTTGTAATACAAATACAATTGTCTAAAATCTAAATTGCAACTTTGTGGTGTTGTCCAAAAGTTGCAAATTACATAATAAAATTACAATTAAAAAAATTACATTCTCAAAAAAACACATTTCTAATTGCTTGATGATTTCATGTGGTTCTTCGGTTGGAATTGGTATTTGTTGGTCAAATTGATCTACGTCGCTTCCACAACTTGGTTAAGATTTACGTTGTAGTTTTCATCATCTTCTTCGTTGATCTCAGGTTGACCGCACCTTCTCCGCTCCGCTCGTATCCAATCTCTGAATAATACCGCAATTTCCAAGTGTCTCCGGCTAATGAGTGTATGTGGTCTCCTATTTGATATCTGCACTGAGAAAAAGCGCTTCAGATGCGATTGACGACGCTTGAATGTTCAAAACATCTCGCGCCATCAATGAAAGTGTCGGAAAGGTCTTCTCATTCCCCTCGATTTGACAAGTCTTCATGTCCATCTTCATTGATAACTTCTTGATACGATGCAGAACCCCGCAAAACAAAAATATCCAACTCGCTAATTTGGTTAGTAGTAGAGTGCGACCTCACATTCTATTTACGAGGCTTTCAATACTAGCCTTGAAAACATCATGTCTTTTGTGAGGTTGTGTTGAATATGGAGAAGATGGTGTGGAAGGTGGTAAGTTACTAGCATTTTCTTGTTGATAAAATCTATATATATTTTTGCATTGGTGTTCTACGCTAGACAATACTTCTTCTTTAGTTTGTTCAATAGGTGGTGGGTGATTTAGATTTTTGGGACTTGGAGGTGGTAGTACTTCTATACAATCGGAAAGAGTTTGAATTAGTGATGTAGTACCGGCTATTTTAATAGTAGGATTTAATCTGAACCAATAATATAAATAGAGGAATAGGAATAAAATATTTTTATTTTTTGAGAAACATTTTTTAATATTTGCCTTATAATTTTTTTTCCATATATTCACTAAGTAATAAAAATATTAGAGTTATATAAAATAACATAGTTGAAATAGTAGGATAATATATACCGAAAAATTCTTTTGTTGCTTGAAAAAATTTCTCTAAAAATACAATAAGTTCGGAAATTTTTTCCCAATCACTATCTAAAATCATATTAGCTGGCTTTTTATTATGAGAGTTAAAAAATAAAGTTATAGGTAATTTATAGTCATAAGCAACAAGTAGTTGCTCGTATAAAGAATTCCACCTAGTGGATACTTCTTGTGGAATTTTTCTAAAAGGTAGTCCACAATCATGACAAATTTTTTTATATTCTTTTCTACGTTGTACTTTATTACTTTTAAAAATAAAGTTTATAGCAAATTGTATTTTACTAAGAATGTCTTCAAAAAGTGATAGACCATCCTTTATAATTAAGTTATATATATGGCATGCACATTTTATATGAAAATGGTCTGGAAAAGATGAAGTTAAACTATTTTTTAAAATTGTAATTGCGTAATTGTTATTAGAAGCGTTATCTAATGTAATAGTCATAATTTTATCGGTAATTCCGTAATAATCGCACACTTGATAAATATTTTCTGCAATAAAAGTACCAGTGTGCCTATCATCTATATATCTATACGCTAAAATACGTTTTTGCATAGATCATTTATAATATATCCAATGACAAGTTACAGTTAAATAATCATGGCCGTTAGTACTACGACCTATATCAGACGTGATAGATACTTTGCCATTAAAATGATATAATGAAAAACGTAAATATTGTTGATATTCATGCGCGAATTTAAATACATCTCTCTTAACAGTTGATCTAGGAAAACCGTTAAAAGCAGGATTATATATATCTCTAATGTAATGAAGAAAACCAGGAGAGGAAGCAAATGAAAACGGGAAACCGTCCACAACAACTAATTTTGATATTGTTTCCCTATCTCTATGTTTATTGTATTTAGATTCTACAATGCCCCCCGTCATAGGCTTAATTTGACCAGACTTGGTGGGAGACGATGTCGGTATGTGAACCTTGTCCCGATGGAGCGGGCGTTTGCACACCCGGTTTTGAAGCCTGGTATTGGGCATACCTAGCTGGATGAGCACTTACTACGTGTCTAATTAAACCCCCCGTCCCACCGTGACCTTTTCCAGTTTTAAATTTTAAAACATTTTTATAAATTTTACATATGGCTACTTGATTCTCTACGTCCCTATAAAAAATGTCCATGCATCTGATTTTAATGGTCGTTTTGCTGGACCTCGTCTCATACTAGGGGGAATATGAAGTATTTCAGTTGAAGGTGCACTAGTGGGTGTGTTGTCATCAACATTAGTGGGTATATCATCTAGATCATCGTCTAAATTAAAGTCTTCTTGAGTTCTAGAAAATAGCTCCTGGTCTAAATCTAATGGTATTGTAGGAAAATGTTGAGTATCAACAAAATCATCTTGTGTAGGAATAAGATGACTAGAAGAAGTACCCTTGCCCTGATTTCCCCTACTAGAAGAAGCACCCTTACCCTTACCTTTTAATCCTTCCATTTTAATTATGATAATAAATAAATAAATAATTAAAGACAATAAAATTAAGTGATCTAAATAAAATAAACATACAATAATAATTTAATGAAGGAACGAATGTACCAAACGCCGACGTAACGTCGACGTGTAATCGAGAGGTTGAAAATTGAAACTTTGCTCGATGGAAGATCCTCAAGCTAGTTGCCAACTTCACTCCCAATTTCCAAATGAATAAATAAAATTGAATATTTAGCAAACAATGTAGACTTGTAGAGAGATATATTGAGAAATTAGAGAGATTGTAGGAAGATGAAGAGAAAATGAGTTATTTATAGTTGGAAAATTGGGTTAAAGTGTAAATATAATAACTTATGGGTTAAAAATAAATATTAAGGGGTAGGGGGGTTTGGGGAGGGGGGGCCTAAAATGGCCGTTGGCCAACAACCATAATCTAAAATGGCCGTTGGTGCAACAGACATTTTTGCAAAGGGAGGAAAAGGGCGGGGTCGGGGTCGGGCTCGGGACGGGGTCGGGGCGGGGTCGGGTCAAGCGGGCCTGGGGCGGGCTCGGGTCTCGCGGGACGAGACATCGTCCCGTCCCGAGTTCGAGTCCCGCCCCCGTTATTTATTTATTTATTTTTTTGGCGGGGTGAGGCGGGGCCGGCGGGCTCGGGGCGAGTCGGTGTCCCGACCAGCGACCCTACTTTAAAATGAAATCATCATCCATTTTATCATCGATCTCCACATCTACTAGCATTACAAGAAATTAGGTTTTCTGTGGTGACCCTTGTAGTCGCCACCAACAATAAGGGTTTCTGTGACGACTAAGTTCAGTCGCCACAAAATGCGATACTTTTAGTTGTGACCTTTTAAATCGCCACTAATTGTGAGGATTCTGTGGCGACATGAAATAATCGCCACAAAAGGTTATTGTTTTAGTGGCAATTATACTTAGGTCGCTGTGGATGCATACTCATTTTTCATTTTCAATGATATAAAGTTTTTGTAGCGACTTACTCGCTGTTTCTGGCGATATTGTTATTGCCACTATTTGAAGACTACAGGAAAAAGTACTACCTAATTAAAATTCAAATAATAAATATGAAGTTACCTAAATAAACTTCAATCACTACGCATAGTGGATATAATTATGATTTATATGTAATATTTTCTAAAATAATTTTAAAAAGCACTTTTAGTTTAAAATTTTATTTTCTCAAACTTCTTAGTAAAAGAATATAAGTTAATTATAATTTAGATAATGTAAAATTAAATATAATAAAATATATTGGTGAATATAGGATACTATTACATTCCGCAATTATGTAGAAGTTAAGCTTACAATCATAAAATTAAAGCAACGCCAAATTGGATAACACTTAACCCCACATATTTAAAAATTTAAAAAGAAATATATAAAATTAACCAAAAGAAACCCCAAATTGAGTACACACAAAATCCCCACATTTGCTCTCCATATACGTTCCTTGAGCCCATTCTCCCCACCCCTAAACCCAACCCTAGGCTCATGGAGCTGCCCACACAAACCCCACATTAATTTCGTTATTTTCCTCTTTAATTCTTGCATGAATCAAATTCTATAGTTTGATAATGCTAGGGTTTAGAATTTCGTTATTATTAGTTGGATTTCACCAAATATTTTGGAATTTGAGCTCGAATTATCCAACTTTTGGTTAGTCCCGATTTAGTTTCTTATTAATATGAAATAAAATTAATATATTTAGAACTTTGCAGATAAAGTGTACTAGAATTTACAGTCTATTAGAACTAGTAACATTTTTTTTAATAGATTCATTGTCCAAAGGAAGAAATAGTTTGAGGAGCCAAAGAATTAAATCAATTTCTATGATTTCAATGCTAGGGTTTGGAGTTCCTTAGTTGTTTGTTAGATTTTAGGTAACATTCTGGAATTTTGAGGTCGAATTATGTGATTTTTTATTAGTCCGGATAGTAATTTCTTATTAATTTTTTATTGCGACAGATCTTTTCAAAAGATAAAAATAACTTTTTATTTATCACTCATATATGCCTTTTAAATGATTGTAAAATGAAGTCACGTATTTTACTGATAAATTAATAAATAAAAAGTTGGACTTGCATGAGATTTCACATTGATTGTGTAGTAAAAGGCAACTCAAGTTTAGTTAGTTTAACTGTTTATGATTCTTTTTCTACTAATAATATGCTTCGTCGACTCAAAATCAAGGTGTGACTAGTATTATATGATATAGAGCTTCAATTACTACCAAGTTCTTAAAGGGTCTTTCAAGATCAATTCAATACCACCAGCCAATGCTATCAAAAGTGAAAAGTTGTAAAAAATATCTTAGGTTCATTGGGGTTTTAAGCGCAATTAAAGCATGGGATTCAATCAAACAAGGCGCAAAAGAAGAAAATAATCCAATATGTTTGGTTATACTTTTTTCCAAAGCATGAGATTCAATCAAACAATGCTAATGATGTCTTAGATTCCCAATATTTTTTTGGATTTTTTATGGAGTTGGAGGTATGTTTGGTTATACTTTTTTCCATGAAATATTTGGAATAATATTCGTGCTTAATTTTTATGGAGTTGGAATTTTTTTTAGACAGCTTTGTCACGCTTTGTATCTATTTTGCCATTACTTCTTTACTTATGTTATTTTTTTCCGACTGCTTTGATTTGCTTTTCTTTGAGCCGAGGGTCTATCGGAAATGATTTCTCTACCTTACAAGGTAGGGGTAAGGTATGCGTACACTCTACCCTCCTCATACCCCACTTGTGGGATTACACTGGGTTTGTTGTTGTTGTATTGGTGCTTAATGTACTTAAAAATCATATATTTTGCACTTTATTTGAAATTTTTGAAGATGGAGTTGTGTTTGGTTATAGTTTTTGCAAAGAAATATTTGGTTGTTTGAATGTACTGAAAGTGAAAAAACAGGGCTTTAGGTGTTCTCCAAATTCTAAATACAAATTCAAGTTGTATTTGGAATTTTTATGGTCAAATTTTCAAATAAAGTGAAAAAAAAATCCTGAAAAATGTGAATAATTCTCATGGCCAAACGGGTGTTTTCCAAATTCTAAATACAATTTCAAGTGTATTTAGAATTTTCATGGCCAAACGTTGATTTTCAAATAGCTTGGAAAAAAAATTTCAAAAAAAAAAAAGAATAATTCTCATGGCAACAGATCCTTAAATATAGCTTCAAAAGTGAAAAGTGAGTCAGAAAATAGGTTATAAGTTATTTCAAATTTGAAACACTAATTTTTCAAGTATTGTGAGTTTTAGGGAAGCATGTGAGGATGAAAATGCAGTTCATTTGGTGACGGAATTATGCGAAGGCGGTGAGCTGTTTGATAGGATCGTTGCAAGGGGGCATTATACTGAAAGAGCTGCTGCTGCTGTTACGTGGACGATTATGGAGGTTGTGCAGCTTTGTCATAAGCATGGAGTGATTCATAGAGATTTGAAGCCCGAGAGCTTTTTATTTGCTAATAAGAAGGAAAATTCACCTCTCAAAGCAATTGATTTTGGCTTGTCAATCTTCTTCAAGCCAGGTAAAAAGGAAACTTTAACTGGTTTATGATAAAGCAATCAAATGCATATAGTTTATCTTACAATTTCTTGTGGTTTGCCTAGATTACTTTTTATGTTCTTTGTATGATGTTAGGCTGAATGCTCTGTACTTCGTTCCTTAGTAGTTACCATGTTCTCTTCACTGCCGTATTTCCTTTTCATAACTACTTTGATTTACTGCACTTGAGCCGACGGTAATTCGGAAACAACCTCTCTTCCTCCACGAGATAGGGGTAAGATGTGCATACTCTACCCTCCCTAGACCTCACATGTGGGATTACAGTGGGTATGTTATTGTTTAATGATGCTAAGGAATGTAGATTTATACGACCTAGAGTGTACGTTATAAAATTTTCCTGTGTAGATATGCCATCATCTGGAGAGTCCTCTGGATAAAACTAAAAGAGTAAAGATTATATCGGCAATTAGGACAATTTACCACATGAATGGTAATTAGGTTGTCTACTGACGTGCTCCCAGGGCGGGAATGTAATAAGGTTGTCAACTAAAAGAGTAAAGATTGGAACTCTGCGACTGACACGGTCCCCAGTCTGGAACCTGTCTGGACAATTGGAGTTGGACCAGATTCACAGGGTTTTCTCGGCTAGCTATAAATAAATAAAGTTATTGATGTTACACACCTTTCTAGGAAGACGAAATGTGCAGATGAGTTGGGGAATTGGTTCCTGACAAAGGGGTCATTGTTGTGTAGGCCTTATTACTTCTATGTGACCTCAGATAAAATTTGGTGGACCTTCTTATATCTTAAAATCCCTTACGGTTCACTGTGTAGAACAAACTAAGATTTCTGATAAGCTTGAAAAAAGTTAGTCAGTTGATGCTGGAGCAAAACTAGCATCATCTCCTTCTTTTTGTACTCTTAACTCTGTTAGGACAACTTATGTGACAAGCTAGATCTATTTGTACAACTTACTAGCGGCAAAAATGGTAGATCCACTGTCTCATTGAACTCACTGGTTATATAGAGGAGGAAGTTAGTTTTGATATAGGATTAAGCAAAGGGGGTAAATTTTTTACCGAACAATGAAAGGAAAAATGTATGCCTCTCCATTGTTTATTCTTATGAAAGAATATTGTTTCTTCGAACAGCCCTCTGAGGCTCTTTAGCCTTGAAATTGATTCTATCATGTTGGAATATTGCACTTCACTGTATGTTACAGTTCATGTGTTAGAGTCTCAGTGAGATGAGATGTTCTCTCATTTAGTTTCAGTTGGTAATTCTTTTGTTAATTGCAAAAGCTAAAAGGGTAACAATTTATTAATTTCAGTGCTAATATCATGGTCAAGTTCGAGTTAAACTTGTGACAAGGGGTTGACTTAACCTACAAGAGGGAATTGCATTTGATCTGATTTTACAAACTGTTGTGGAGCTGTTTCATTATCAATTGATTGGTGGAAGGGCCTTATAGAGGACTGTATTCTAGCAAACATACATTCTGTAAAACATGTTTAGGAACTTACCTAAAACAATGCCCACTCAGTTTTTATGTGAATCCCATCTATTCTGTTACTTGCAGTGTAAGAACTAACTTACTGTCTAACTGCATTTTTTGTTTGGATTAGACAAACTTCAAGTTTATCCTCTTAAGTAGAACGAAGTTGAAGTGGTATCAGATAGGAATATTGGTGCCAAGATACAAACAATTTGGATATCTAGGTGTAGGGTTGCAGATAGATGAAGAGGTGATGTAACACATGAATTTTAGAATAGGATGACTTAAATGGTGGTTGGATATGGGAAATTATGCAATAGGAATATATTTATAAAAGTTAAAAGGTAAGTTCTATAGTACAATTGTCAATCCAATAATCTTACACGGGAGTGGAAGTTGAGCCTCTTGGCTAAACATGCTTGCTAGATGAAAGCTTTAAAACACGGATTAATAAGGATGTGTGGTCATATAAGATTAGACAAGATTAGAAATGATTAAATCCGACGAGAGGTATAGGCCGCACACACGAAGAATAGAATAACGTCCCTTTAGGGACATCCAACGAAATTGAAACATGTAGGATTAAATAAGAAAAGATCATCTGAGACCTGTGATCATTCTGTCGTACTTACCGTCTGGCATTTGGAAGTCAACGTAGGGTGACAGACAAAGAGACTTGCCGACAACCAAATTACTTTAGGAGCTATCTTTGGGGTGGGGGGTGGAAAGTGACTGCTCCAGTGTTGGTCACTTTTAGTGTTATTCGTGCATGACTCCAGATTACTACAGTGTAGTTGTGGTAGGAGTTAATTCTTATTCTTCTTTCTTAAATTTGGAAAATTTTAGGTGTTTATTTCCATGTATGTTTTGTAGATTTTTCCTTCCTTTTCGTTTAATATTTGGGAAACAAGAGATCAACTTACCAGCTAAATATAGGATCAAGGTTTCAGCTTTTTTCTCTCCTACAAAAGTAGACACTTCTTCCTTTGTAAAGGACATCCTTACTATTACTCAAGTTCATTTCAGCCTTTGTGTTTCGTTCGAATTGTTTAGTATAGTTTTGTTTGACTTTGACAAACCTCTGCAGGGGTTCTTAGTCGCATAATAATGCTAACTCCGATGCTTACTTAAAAAGGAAAAGAGTGAAGCTAATATTGATACTAATGAATATCTAAGTAGATGCTTGTTTCTTTGTAAAAGGGCAGCCCGGTGCACAAACCATCCCGTGTTAGCCGGGTTTGGGAAGGGCCGCACTTCAAGGGGTGTGAGGTAGACAACCTACCCTAATTCAAGCAATAGTTTACAGTGGGAGGGTAATTGAATTAGGTTTCATCCATTGGGATAAAGGTTACAGATTTCTAGTCCTTGGGATGAAATCACTCCACTGTCAAGCCTTTCAACGGAACTAGTGATTGCTTCCATGGGTCTAACCCGTGACCTATATGCTTGTTCCTCTGTACTTCCCTTTATAGGGAGGAAAAGTAGCTTAGATAAGATCTAATCAGCAAGGCCCACGGACTTGGACACTTAAACCTTATGGTACAAATAACTCTTCCCATTCCTTATTGTTTGGTACTTGAGGCTCGTGTTTTTGCACTATTACTTATCCAATCTATATTGTTTCTTATCTTAACTTTACATATCACTCATTTTTAATACTCAAATATGTATTTTAGGTAAGAAGTTCTCCGAAATAGTTGGAAGTCCCTATTATATGGCTCCTGAGGTGCTCAAACGAAACTATGGACCAGAAATAGATATATGGAGTGCAGGAGTCATTCTGTATATTTTGTTATGTGGGGTTCCTCCCTTTTGGGCCGGTAAACTCTCTTCCTGCAGTTTTGATTCTTCCTCTCTATCCCCCATCCTTCATATTAGTGGCATTCTCAGATGCCGCGCTGTCATTTTATTGAAGTGAATCTGTTCGTACAGAATCTGAACAGGGTGTTGCCCAAGCCATTTTACGTGGGGCAATAGATTTCAAGCGGGAACCCTGGCCAAGTATTTCAGAAGGTGCTAAAAATCTTGTCAGGCAAATGTTAGAGCCAGATCCAAAGCTTCGACTAACTGCAAAGCAAGTACTTGGTATGTTATGTTTCACAGATGCTTATTAATTCTTTTTGGGAAAATCCTTGCGTTTATCAAAGATATATAGAGCTACTGCATAGCCTAGTTAGGCACGAATCAGTTCTCCAGTGAGCTTTGCACGTGGTGTAAGACATGCATGCATTTTATATACGCCATCCGTTCCAATTTTATCAGACATAGTTGGAGTCGCTAAGAAGTTTAAAGGAGAAATGAAGACTTTTGAAATTTGTGGTCTAAATATGCCGTAGCCTAGTTAGGCACGAATCAGTTCTCCAGTGAGCTTTGCACGTGGTGTAAGACATGCATGCATTTTATATACGCCATCCGTTCCAATTTTATCAGACATAGTTGGAGTCGCTAAGAAGTTTAAAGGAGAAATGAAGACTTTTGAAATTTGTGGTCTAAATATGCCATAGCATTTATGTGGCTATAAAACTTTTGAAACTTGTGGCCTTAAACATGCCATAACATTTGTGTGGTTATAAAACTTCTATGTACGGGTAAAATGGAAAGGGTAAAGTTAATTGTTCCCAAATTAAAAGTTGTGGTTCTTTTTGTAACGAATTAAAAAGGAAAGTAAGTCACATAAACTGGTACGGGGTTAAACAGGCTGAATAGATGACTGACTAGAAAGGTCCAGTTTCGACTATCGAAAATTGGTCTGTTTCAGTATGTGAGGCATAAGATCACACCTAGTAACAAAATATCCAGCAACGCCATCAACAGGCTAATGATCAATCAGTTGAGATAATCGTAAACACTTCCATTCAGTGATTTATTCTCTAACATTGTAGCTAAAACTAATGAAAGCATAAGATCACACCTAATAACAAAACCCAACGACATCATCAACAGGCTAATGATCAACTGGTTGAGATAATAGCAACACTTCTTCTGTTCAGTAATTTTACTCTCTAAATTTGTACCTAAAACTAATGAGGGTCATTCAGACGCTAAAGAGGTGCTGTTTACCTTCTCTACGTCTTGGGCATAAATTATCATCTGCAACTTGTCCCTTACATAGCGTCATCTTTATGCAAGAAACCTAGGCAATAGTCTAACCTTTGAAGAGACTAGCAAGCTCCCGTAAAGTGGCCAAAACTTCTTCATAATGCCTGAGCTTGAAGTAAATTTAGTGACATTTAGCCTATCCTTACAGTTATACTCCAATTCTAAGCTGATCTAACTGTGAATTGCCATTCTTTGCGGGATATCATGTGATTGAATCTGTGGTCATGTTGGACAGAGTGGTATGTGGATCTGATAGCCATCAAGGGGTTAAACATCTCAATAAGCTCAACTTCCACTTGCCATTATGGGATTTTATTAAATCGCAGATCCTAGCATTCTTGAGCATTGTAGAGCTGCAATACTTAGGAGATCTGGTGTGGACGTCATGGGTCCTCCCAGACAATGGTTGGGGACAAATAAAGGAAATGGTACATTGAATCACAAGCAACCTGTGAAATTTGGGATGACAAAGGATCAAGACAAGCAAAAAGCGGGCACAGCCATGTAGATCCAGTAGAATAGAGAAATCTTTGATGGATTAGTTGTCAAAATAAGATTCAATGAAAGAGGCGGCAATTCATATTTCCTTAGCAAGACATACTAAGGTCTTTCTTGTATTAAAATTTATTTTGGATGCTTGGTGATTTCTTTGGCTTATATCAATCGCCTGTTATTACAACAGAAAGCCTAATCTTATGCCTCTTGTTTTTTATGAATTATACAAGTTTTCTCTTCTTGTAGAACACCCTTGGATTCAAAATGCTAAGAAGGCTCCAAATGTTCCCCTTGGAGATGTTGTTAAGTCAAGACTTAAGCAGTTTTCGTTGATGAATAGGTTTAAGAGGAAAGCTCTGAGGGTTTGTTCATTTATCTGACACTTTTTTCTTTACGTAGCTTTTGCACTTCTTGACCATTAAAGTGTGCTTGTCCAAATGCAGGTGATTTCTGATTTCTTGTCTAATGAAGAAGTTGGAGACCTCAAAGAAATGTTTAACAAGATAGACACTGATAATGATGGCATTGTTTCAGTCGAAGAACTTAACGCAGGACTTCAAAAGAACTCCCAGCTGTCAGAATCTGAAGTACAGATGCTTATTGAAGCTGTGAGTCCACCTGCTTATTTCTTGATGAAAAACTTGTCCTGAATTTCCCACTTTTTCCCGAGGTTGACATATAGATGCTGCTCAGTATCTGTTAATATCATATGAAAACGTGCTTTTGGTATTGACGGAGATAACATTTGCATCGGTTGTCATCTAACATGAAATGTTCAAACTTCATAAATAAGTTTAGTTTCCATTTGCTGCTAGGATATTTTCTAATGACCTTGTTCTAGGATATCCAATAGCCTGAAAGAATGTAGATTCTCCTCTTTTACATGGAAATCGGCTGATGTAAAGTAACAAATTGGAACTTGCAAAAAAAAAAAAAAGGAAAGGATGGAACTAGGGAGGGTGGTGAGAAGTAAGTTCTGAGAGATTTATGCTCTAAATTCTTCTTTGTACTTCATGTTAACATTAACTAGTCTTCCTTTCTATGTTTGTGAAATAACCTCCTTAAAATAACAACTTTGGCTAGCATACTCGATGAGTCCTTGTCTTCTCTCGGTCTGTTTATATCTGATTGGAAATAAAGAATCCTCCATGTTTCTATATACTTATGCTGTGTTTTATTTGTCGTCTTCCATCGAGTTCTTTGCATTTTGGTCTCCTAATATACACCATTTTTTATTTGTACCTTATAAAAAAAAAAGGAAAATCCATTAGTTTATTTGCAAAATGATATAAGAGTTTATTTTGTAGAGGATAAATAGGAATTACATTCTTATACTTTATAGGGGAAAGCTACCGATGGTCTTGCCCCACAAATCTTCATTGTACTCCACTAATAACACAAATCCCTCTCTCTCTCTCTCTGTTTGCTATACTAGTTTTCTCTTCACCAATTCTTCAATAAATTTTTTAACTCCTGCAGTTCCAGATCTTACTGAAAAACGAAATCCCTTTACTAGCCCTGTGCTGTTGTACTCCTGCTCATAACTCTAATTAAAGAAGACCTAACAAATTTGAGTTTTAAATGTGTAGAGGTTGAAAATAACTTGAGTTTACCTCATTCTCCTACTAAGCTTTGTCCTGCTTTTTTGTCAAGCTAGGAAAGCAGAGCTTTGTCTAGTTGAAACCAACCTCATCACGTGAAGTCATGCTTCTGCACTATGGGAGCCATCAATGTAGGAACATGCATGCGTTTATATTGAATTTATAGATTTTTTATTCTAATCGATGATGAATTGATACGTTCCCCTTTGCAAGTTAAGTAAAAAGGAAATATAAATAGGGAAATCATCAGTGATCAGAACTGTTTGGAGATGAAGGGGACGTGAATTATAACTAGTCAAGTGCTTTTTATGTTATATTATTCTATTATGCATGTTTTGCTGAATTTTAAAAACAAAGACATCATGCTAAGCCTATAGCCTAATTTACCTTTTACAAATGAACACTTCATGGTTTTGCAAAGAGATAAACAGACTAGGTGGCAAATTATTAAAGATAAAAGGATAGGGTGCACATAAAGATATAGTGCATACTTAAGGTTCAAAATGCAAATAACTCTTTTGCAGTCACTGTCTTTGGCTCTCTTTAATATCTGCAGGTTAGTTGATGTTGCCGGTTAGAATAAGCATGCGGTCCTGTTGTTATTTTTGTTCATTTATGTAGTTCATTGCAGGTTATATAATTGAAACGTCATCAATGGCCAAGTAACTTGAATATATTCCACTGAATGTTAAAGTTGGAAAGCCGTGAACATGGGATTACTTTGTTTCCTACAGATTGATACTAATGGAAAGGGGACCCTGGATTATGGGGAATTTATAGCCGTTAAACTCCATCTTCAAAGGATGGCTCACGATGAACATCTGCACAAAGCTTTCTCCTATTTTGACAAGGATGGAAATGGTTACATTGAGCCGGATGAGCTTCGTGATGCCTTGATGGAGGATGGAGCGGATGACTGCACCAATGTGGCAAATGACATTTTCCAGGAGGTTGATACGGACAAGGTGAACATGCAGCTGACGAAAATGCCTCTGCTACTAGCATATATTTAGCTTGGGATGGTATTTCCCTTATCTTCTCTTTCTATGAATACAGGATGGGCGAATCAGCTTTGAAGAATTTGCAGCCATGATGAAAACTGGGACGGATTGGAGAAAGGCTTCCCGACATTATTCAAGAGGGAGATTCAATAGTCTAAGTGTGAAGCTAATGAAGGATGGTTCACTTCACTTGGGGAATGAGTAAGGTTTTACATACTTTACTTTTCATTCATCAAAATCAAGTGTTGTATCGATGCGTCTTTTGATCTCTTGCCATTGTTTTATGGGGGGTTCCCATTAGATTGTTGGCTTTGCCAGTATTCCGAAGTGGCGACTTCATTTGGGTAACCTTCATAACCATTTGAAACACAGAATGTATCCTATCTCTTCCCGTTGACATTTTTTTCTTGTTCTAAAAAAAAAAGAAAAAAGAATGGTACAATGCAGCATAATTTTTGTACAAAAAGTGATTTCTTGTTTCACTGTCGTCTGTGCTTATGTATTAGGATTGACATGGATCTAACATACATGGAAGTATGCTAGTTCAAATGGCTTTTTTTTTATCCTTTTTCTCCAATCCTCATTTTCCTAGGTGATTTGTATGTACTATCGTCGTTTTAAGGCAGGCGGAAAGGAACAGTTCTTCAATTGGTTCTTGTAGAATAGTGTAATGAATGAATTTTGGGTCTAGCTCAACCTCAAAAGCTAGCTTGTAGGATGAGAATTGTCCAAGTCCATATAAGGAGTCCATGTTTCCATTCCATATTCGATGTGGGACTCTTAACAGTTCTAAACCCGAGTTCTTCTTCTTAGGGGCGGTCCCTGCCAGCAGGAAACAGCTAGCAGCGACCACGACAGTGGCAGCAGCCTCCGCCATGGGCTGCCTACCTGCAGTGGACTGCATGGGCCCCACCGTCATGGGCCTCTCCTCCTTGCCCGTATCCGACATCCTCGTGGACTCTACCTCCGACCCGACAGGCCCAACCTGGCATAATCGGCGCACGTACACAACAAGCTTACATAGCACAAGCTCCCACCCTCAACTTATGCACCGACTGACATTGAGGCATTTATGAACACAATGTCACTCAACGCTCCAGACGAAAATTGATATATGGACACAAGCGCCACATCTCACATGACGGCATCTCTAGGTACTCTCTCGTCTTATTATAATTTGAGTAATTTAAATTAGAATATTATTGTTGGTAGTGGACAATGCATTCCTATTCGTGGTTTTGGTCATTTATCCTTATCCCCACCACATCCACCACTAATTTTAAAAATGTCCTCCATGCCCCTAAACTCATTACGAATCTAATTTGTACGATGTTTCACAACTGATAATAATGTTTCCCTTGACTTTAATCCTTTTGATTTTTTTGTGAAGGATTTTATGACAGGAAGACGAATAATGAGATGTGACAGCACCGGAGATCTCTACTCTATTTCAAACGCCGTCAACAACTCAGCCTCAGTTCCATCAACCTTTGCTGCTTTTTCGTCTTCCTTGTGACATTCTAGATTAGGACATCCGGGAGATTCTATTTTATGCTCCCTTAGGAACAATAATTTTATTCAATGCAACCGTATTTCTAAGACTCCTATATGTGAATCCTGTGTTTTTGGAAAACATGTTAAATTACCATTTTATGCATCCACAAATTGTACTTAAATACCTTTCGATATAATACATAGTGATTTGTAGACTTCTCCTATTTTAAGTACAGTCGGCCATCGATATTATGTGTTATTTTTGGACGATTATTCCAACTTTCTATGGACTTTTTCAATTGGTAATAAATTTCAGGTCTACTCCATTTTTTTTCTTATTTAGTGCTTTCATAAAAACATAATTTAAAAAGAACATTAAATGTTTTCAATGTGACAATGACAGGTAATTCGATTATAATCAATTCAAACAGTTTTGCTCCAAACACGGTCTTACCTTTCATTTTTCCTGCCCTCATACCTCCTCCCAAGATGGTAAAGCCAAACGAAAAACATGAACTATAAACAATCTAATTCGTGATCTACTTGCTTACGCCTCAATTCCCCTTCAATTATGGCATTACGCACTTTCCATGACCACATATCTCCTAAACATAATCCTAAACAAGTCTCTAGCTATACGGTCGCGCACTCAAGTTCTGTTTCGTAGGAACCCATCCTACCAACACTTGCGTATTTTCGGATGTCTCTGTTATCCTTTTCATCCGACCACTCACAAATTCCAACTGCGATCTTCTCCGTGTGTGTTTCTGGGTTACCCCACCAATCATCGTGGTTACTCTTGCTATAACCTATCAAGCTGTAAAATAATTATTTCACGCCATGTCCTATTTGATGAGTATCAATTCCCTTTTGCCTCACTAAACTCTCCACCTCGACATTCCTACGACTTCCTAAATAATGGCCTGAACCCCCTTCTAATTCATTATTTATATAATCTGATGTCCCAGTCCCCGACACCCAAACCCACCATGGTTAGTCTAGGACACGCTGCCCACTTAGTTCCGCCGACGGTGGCCAGGAACTGCCTGTTTCAAGGTGATTCCGCAGCCACCTCTCGGCAAACCGAGTCTCAGCTAGCTGATCCCGCCACCCATGCCCTTCCTTCTCTTCCCGGCAGTCCCGCGGCACCCCTTCCTCCCATCCCGCGTCACGAGGCATGCTCTTAGACATTGAAAACTCGTGCCATGCACGAAATTTCCAAACCTAAATGGTTGTTTAACCTATCCGTTTCAATTGACCCTTCCCCTGTCCCTCGTAATCCGAAGGATGCCTTGTCCGACCCAAATTAGAAAGTCGCAATAATTGACGAATATAATGCTCTTATTGATAATAAGATGTGTGACCTAGTACCCCGTCCACTTGATGCTAACATTATTTGTTCTATGTGAATTTTTAGACATAAAAAGAAATCTGGTGGTTCTTTTGAGAGGTACAAGGCCCGTCTTGTAGGTGATGGTAGGTCTCAATAGGTGAGAGTGGAGTGTGATGAAATGTTCAGCCCGTCGTAAAGCCCGCAACCATCCGGACCGTCCTAAGTATTGCCCTATCCAAGTCTTTGCCCATTCATCAGTTTGATGTTAAGAATGTTTTCTTACATGGGGATCTTCATAAAATGGTATATATATGTATCAGCATATAGGTTTCAGGGATCCTATTCATTTGAATTATGTGTGTCTGTTGCGTAAATCGCTCTATGGACTGAAACAAGCTCGTCGAGCATGGTACCAACGGTTCACCGATTATGTCTCCTCAATCGTTTTTTCACACAACAAATCCGATCATTCCATGTTCATCTACAATAAGGGTCCAGACATGGCTTATCTCTTATTATATGTTGATGACATCATCCTCACCACATCATCTGATGCCCTCCGACGATCCATTATGTCTCTCCTTTACTCTGAGTTTGCTATGACGGATCTGGGCCCTCTGAGTTATTTCTTGGGCATCTCTATCACTCGCCATTCTGGCGGCCTATTTCTGTGTCAAAAGAAATACGCCGAAGAGATCCTTGATCGTGGAGGCATGACATCTTGCAAACCATCCCACAAGCCAGTGGACACCAATTCCAAAGGTTGATGGATCACTGGTCTTCCAAAAGGCAACCTACACTATCTTGATCCAGTGCCGAAACAGAGTACATACGTGTAGCCAACGTCGTCTCTAAGTCTTGTTGGATTCGTAACCTTTTACTTGAGCTTCACTGCCTGATTCAAAAGGTAACACTGGTCTACTACGATAATATTAGTGTGATATATCTTTTCGGCAATCTCGTCCAACATCAGCACACCAAACACATTGAGATGGACATTCATTTTGTTCGCGAAAAAGTTGCTCGTGGTCAAGTTCGTGTTCTTCATGTTCCTTCCAGATATCAGATTGCCGATATCTTCACCAAAGGACTTCCGCACATACTATTTGATGATTTTTGAGCCAGTCTCAGTGTTCGTGAGCCTCTTGCTTCAACTGCGGGGGTGTAATAGATTATTCACTGAATATTCTTACATTAATTGCATATCTCTTATTTTAGGTAGAATTATATTCTGTTGATAATTAGGTTGATTACTTACCTAGTTTGTAACAAGGTAAATGTTTCTGTAGATACTATATATTGTAAATCATTAATCAATGAAATCAAGGAACATATTCCTTTAAAATCCACAAATGAGAAATCTCTAGATGACATTCAAGGACAAAGGTTTGTAACACCAACAATGAAATTACACACTACAAACTATAGTTAACAACTACAACTATGGATAAACTAGCTAACAATCTAAAGCTAACACACTATCACACTCATATGAGTTTCATCAAAATCCAAGATAAAGAATGAAAATGAGGTTAAGGCATTTATATATTGTC
The DNA here is from genome assembly GCA_029783415.1 of Anisodus acutangulus. Taxonomy (NCBI): domain Eukaryota; kingdom Viridiplantae; phylum Streptophyta; class Magnoliopsida; order Solanales; family Solanaceae; genus Anisodus; species Anisodus acutangulus. Next base: position 31,215,701 of record CM056498.1, on the reverse strand, counting down.
TTGCCTATTATAACAAAGGCCCAAAGTGACCTTTGCACAAAATAACCTAAGCATGGACCTTCAATCAAATTGCACTCCTAACCACTTTTTGTGGCTTCGACTCGTTTGCCTTCCACTTCATCTCTCTTCCAAGCAATCATCCACACAATGTACACCCTTGTGGCTTACTCTTCAATGGCCTCCAAAGACCCTAACTTTATCATCAAAGGGCATGTGACATGGACATAAGCGTTCGAAGCTCTATCACGAATCTTAGTCCTCATAAGTGTCCATAAGCTTCCTAGGGTCATATCATCCTCCCCCTTTTTAAAAGAATTCGTCCTCGAATCTGAACCTTGTAAAAATCTAGGGAAGAAAACACAAGTATGGTCATCATGACATGAGGGTTAGCACAAATAGTAATAATATTGTACTCATTCCAAGGATGTGTAAATTTGTGGTACAATCATGTCTCAATGGTCACCAAGAACAAAATTTTCACATATGAGGCATCAAGAAGTTGATTCCTCCAAATATCATGAAACGAGGATAAAATAAAGAAATTAATGGATTTAAAGTAAGGAGCATGCAATGCTACATTGGCTCTAGATGAGATGAAGCACATTCGATCCTCATTTCTCAAATAAGAGTGACCCTCCTCATGACTAGGTGCAATATCCCAAATAAGATCAACCACAATCAAGATCCTAATCCTTGCACTAGCTTTCCCTAGGAATGGGATGACTACCCAATCATGACAAATAAATATAATAACCGGATCAAAGACTAGGATATCTCCCAAGTTAACATGCACACATATTTCATGTATCCACAAGTAACTCAAGTAGCAACACAGGAAACACATGATATATAGTATCATATTTATGGTATGGCACACAATTAGATAATTTTGGAATTCGATCTACCACAACACAAATATTGTCATGTTTTTCCATAGCTCTTGGGATACCCCTAACAAAGCCTATAGAATTATTCATCCAAGAACCCAAAGTGTTAGGAAGAGGTGTGCAAACCTTGAGGACGAGCTATTCTCGTTGACATATCCTCGAGAATCACATTATCATGTGCCTGAAAAAGAAAAGAGACAATACTAGGCAAAGTGTTAGCATCTTGGTTAGTATCAAATAGAAACACTTAATTAACGGGGTGCACCAATAAGTGTTCCTTCTCAACTTCTTTCAAACAAGTATTAGGCTTGACAATCATACACATTTTAGGCTTCTCTTAGTTTGAACCTTGTCCTCCTTGAAAAGCCAAGGACCCCCTTTTCACGCTTCTCCGTTCCTCCCTTAGAACTCTCTCTCGGAGTTCCTTCATGACTCGATAATCTTCACTCACTTGATAGGATGTCAATAGTACAAGGTGTATTTTTGATCTCCAAATACAAATGAGTACTTATTGGTTCTCCCACTATGTTAGGCATTTCTATCAAATTGTCAAGGCCTCCCAGCAAAATATGACATGCTTGAATCGGGACAACGTCATATAACATCTCATCTTCATACCTCTCAATGCTAAATTTGATAAACTATTGCTTGGTCACCCTCACTTTACCACATTCATTAAACCATTGGAGTTTGTAAGGACTAAGGTGTTTTCGAGTGGGAAACTTCATGTGTTCAACCAATGATTGGCTCACTGCGCTTGTATAACTCCCATCATCAATAATCAAGGAGCAAGCCTTGTCCATTATCTTTCGCCTAGCATGGAACAAGTTTTTTCTTTGATCAAGTGCTTCCCTAGCTAGTGCACCCATGACTCACCTTACAACAAGTGTAAAATTTACTCCCTCCTCCATTCTCTCTTCAACATCATCCATAGATTATCCCTCATACTCACTATTTTCTCCCTTACTATCACTATCTACTCCTCCCTCATCTTCATCATCGATTTGATACCCATCTCATAGGATCAAAATTGCCCTACGGTTAGGACACTCACTAGCAATATGTCCCCCCTTGACATTTGAAATATTGAATAGTAGAAGGACGAGGAACATTAAGTTTAGCATTGTTACCTCCTTTTGGTTGGTAGTCAACTTTGTTTTGGGGAGCTTGAACAGTAGCTTTGTGCTTCTCCCAAGTGGAAGAATTCCACTTGTTTGGCCTTGTTATATTTCTCCGCTTTTAAGTTCGCTTCAACCTTAGTTGCATCATGAAACGTTTCTTCAAGTGTGGTATAGGATTGAAGCCTCATGGGTTTGGAGATATCATGGTTCAAGTTGGCCACAAATTGGATTACCGTGTAGTTCAAGTGTTCTTCGATCTTAGATTTCAACCTCAAATTTTCAAACTCATTGAAGTACTCTTTAACACTCTTACTACCTTACCGCAACATATACACCCTATTGAGAACATTTTGATAATAGTCGGGTGTCACATACCTTGCTTCCATGAGCTCAATCAACTCTTTCCAAGCTGGAACATCAAATATATATGGTTGAGCTCTCTCACATTTCTTAGATTCCCACCAAATGGATGCATACCTCTCAAATTGAGTAAGGCATACTTTTCTTTCAAAGCATCCGAGATGTTTTTGGTAAGGAAGATCCTCTCGCTTTGCAACTTCGACTCTAAGAATTCTTCTAGTTCACTTCCACCTTTGAACTTGGGAAGTTCCACCTTAATATTATGCAAGTTGCAATCTTGGTCGCGTCTATCTTGACGACCTTGCCATCTCACCCGATCATCATAACCC